>ML299736.1:18274-62775 GCA_005239495.1 Nicotiana undulata | reverse complement strand
CCACTTCCAACCAAGAGGTTGTGAGTTCGAGTCACCCCAAGAGCAAGGTGGGGGAGTTCTTGGAGGGAAGGATGCCGAGTCTATTAGAAACAGCATCTCTACCTTAGGGTAGGGGTAAGGTCTGCGTACACACTACCCTCCCCAGACCCCACTTGTGGGATTATACTTGGTTGTTGTTGTTGTTGTTGTAATGAGGACTTAAAGATACACAATTTAGTCCAATACTGATTGTTTAACAAGATGAATAAGTATGTGAGTTGAGTAAGCAAGTTAAATCAAATCAGTGTATGAGCAAGCCTTGACCTTGAGCCAAGGTGACCTCGAGGTGGGCCACGATGAATAGTAAAATAAAATAAAGAGAACATGATAAAACTAAAGGATAATTCTTAGAGATGAGCTCAAAAGTAAAGGGTGTATATTCTTTGACAATGATTGATGATGCTTCCAAATGAGCAGCCTCCTTTTTATATAATAGGGGAGGTCCTAAATATGGTACATTTCTATTTTCAGAAAAGAATCTAATTGGTACAACTGTCTAATGGATTTGTACGAATTCATATGAATCTGTTCCAGAATTTACGCCTTGATCTTTGTGTCATTGCTGAGTTCGCGCCCATTCTGGTACAAGCCAAAAACGATATCATTTCGAGGTAGCCTATACTCTGCCCTTGATGTTGTGTGCGTTGGTTCTCGAGGTCTGTACTTCCTCGAACCCGATCTGTCTCAATCCATCTGACTGTGGCCTCCGGGTGATCTCTCGAGCTTATGAAATATGACTTATCCGATTTCGACCGTATACAGATAGTCCCTGCATTTCTTGGAATAAAATGACAAGAAACGATTTGAATCTCGAATTTCCGAAGTCCCCGATGGTGACATCATCCTCGTGACGTAAGTGTTGAAGCGACCGGAACATCCTATCGGTTCGCTTCCTCAAAACATTAAATACATGACAGTGCTGGTCGGCCACTAGCACCATTGAACGGTCATCGATCCCCTATATATACTCGGTTATTTGCCTCATTAAGGACTTTCGCCTCTACTTGCAACCATTTAATCTCTCTTTCTCTCTTCTTCCGCCACCAACTCCTCCGCCTTATCAACGCTAAGAGCTACCAAAACTTACTTCCTTACACCCTTTTCAACAAGAATTGATGGCTAAAACTTCCAAATTTGTTCCTCAAAAAGAGGGAACTTCCTCTTCTTCCTCCCGTCCGGCCGGTGGCGAACCGCCGGCCCTCTACGAGATCGTCTCGAGTGGTTGTTCCCTACAAAAAGACTTTATGGTCGAGAATCCTCCCGATGTCCCTGGACGACGCGAGCACGCTTCGAGGTATATATGTTCAATAGAGAAGAAACACCTCGACGCCGTGAGAAAAGAATACCGCTGGGAGGAAAAGGTCGTTATACAGATCCCCACTCGTGAAGAGGATATTACTACTCACGTAAAGGGGTTCTTAAGTGTGTATACTTATCCTTTTACGTCGGGTCCTCTCGACCCAATCGTGCTCGAATTTTGCAGAAGGTACCAAGTCGCCCTGGGCCAAGTCCACCCGTCCTTTTGGAGAATAAAATAATGCTCAGATTCTTTGTCAACAAGGCCTAGGGGCTCGAGTTTACCCTTAGCCCTCTCATCCGCTTATATCGGCCTCAGCTCTTTCGAGGGTTGATCAAACTTCAACGCCGATCGAAAAAATCCTTTTTTTCCAGTAATGGCGAAGATAAAGATCGAGGTTAGATGAGTCGGTTCATCCGGGTGAGGATAGTCGATGTCATCCCCAAGGAGCACATGTCGTTCCCCAAGAACTGGAACTTCGAACGTGAGTGGAGACCTTTTCCCTAGTAATTTTCTGTAATTTTACTCTGCTTTGCATAATATTCTTTCCCTTTTCCGCAGCGATCTCATGGATGCCTAATGCGATCCTCGATCTCGAGGACTGGGTTCGTAAGCTAGCTGCCACCTCGTCATATGAAAAACGCAAGTTGTGTGACCTGTTAAAGGGCATGTGGGAAGCAAAACACCGCGGTACGCGTGTCGATACTTTCTTATTTACCAGGAATGCTCCCTTTCTAAGACTTAACTTCATTGTTGCAGGCATTGAAGAGTTCTCTGAGATGAGGTCGCCCCCTCCCGGGGTGAATATAGAGTCTCCAATCTCGAAATCAAAAAAGGACAATAAAAGGAAGAGGTCCTCGAAGACTGAAGATACTCAAAACAATGTGGAGCCCGCTCGGAGGCATAAGAAGAACGTTGTCATCAATATGGACATAGACTCAATCCACCAGATCCTCGTTGATGAAAACGACGAGGTTGAGGGTTCGACTTTGGTGACTCGAACCAAAAATTCCACCAAGACCGCCAAACCTATCGAAACTGAAACCCTTGGTCATGATGAGAGGACTTTGAAGGAGAATAAGGATGAAGATCCCGCGTCGCCTGACATCGTGGATGTTTCTCAACCATCTGATAGTACTCCGAAAGGGGCAAGTTCCGAAGCTCCTATGGTCGAATGGAGCGCCTCGGGGGATCTCCCCGAGTCCATGACAGCAGGTCACTCCCCGTTGCTCCCGGCCTATTCTGAGGACGCTATTAGAGACGCTCGGGCCTTTGAAGACACCCGAGTTAGGAAGATCCCCCAGTGAGGACGATCCTTTCCAGGGTTGCTTCACTGGGGTGGATGATGTCGATATTGTCGATGCAACCTCAACCTTCGAAAAGGCCCAACGTCTCTTCTCCAGTGTAAGTTTTAGTCTTAATGCTGAAATTTCCTTAACGTTGCAATTTCCTTCCTCGCTTGACTGATCAGTCGTTTTTCCATGTAGGCTATTATCAAATTAAAGGTCGAGCTGAGCCTGTGTGAGGCCGAGTTGAACAAGTCTTTGGGCGAGGAGAAATCCCCGAGGCTCCTTTGCGACCAAAAGGAGGAGGAACTGAAAAACGTCTGAGTTGGCCAAGGCTCGTGAGTACGAAGATGAACTGGAGAAGAAGGTAACCATTATTTTGAAAAATACGGACTTCCCCTCCTGACTTTTGAGGCTAACATTTTGATGTCCCAGCTGCATCAGAAGGTGGAAATGCTGGAGCGGCTTTGAGGTGAGGTTTGCCATGTTAACGTCGAGTGCAACAGATGGAAAGAAAGATGGACATCCTGTTTGCGGCGAAAGAAACTGCTTTGATGAAGTTATCAATTGTCGAGGTTCGGCTTCAGAGTGCCCAAGAGAGTAGTTAGGCCAAGGCCGAAAAAATTGATAAACTCGAGGCTAGTCTTGCAAAGGCCGAGGCCAAAGTTTTTCAAGCCCGGGCCGAAGCCAAGAAGATTCAGGTTACGACTGATAGAACGGTTGTCGTATACTTGAAAGATACCATAGTTGCTCAAACAGAGTTGAGAGTAGTTGTTGCTCGGGAAAAATGAATTAATGACTATGGTGCCGATCTCGAAAGGAGACTCTCAAGGAGATCCATGCCATGGGCTTCGATCTCTCTAAGGAAATAATCCAAGATAAGGCAGATGAAGTCGATGCTAAGTTTGTTCTCACCTCCGATGATGATGATGATGATGTCGAAAGTGGCCATGGAGGGTCCGGAGATGAAGAGGGGGTCGGAGAATAGACAATTCCTGATGAAGAGGCTGCCCCCGAGGGAGAGGCAATTCCGGGGGAAGAAGTTGGCCCCGGGGGGGGTGCCCTCTCGGTGTAGATAGCAACCTTTTTCTATATTTTTTGTATTTTTTTTTGTTGAACTCTTCTATACCACCTTTTGAATGTATATAAAATAAAGAGTTTTCTTGATTTCTTTCTTAGTCTTCTTTGCCTTATATTTTGCGTAATAATTTCATTTTTTGAGCTATGTATTCGAGAGTCCTTCTTGAATGGTTTCCTTGTCGCAACCAGGTTCGAATGAGGCTCGAGCCTTCCAGGAATATACCTTTAGCATTTCATGAGAGTTCGAACCCTTAACGCGTCGGTCCTAAGGCTATTTTATATCGGCCCTTAGGCTCTTAAAAAGCGGCTACAATTTTTCCCTTTTTGGCAAAAGACTTAAAACAATTTCATGCCTTAGCATATGTATTTTTTATACCCATTAGGTTGATGTTATCAAAGCCTAAAATTTTTGGGGGGCCGATTTTATCGAAACCCATGCTTTGCGGAGGGTAGCCTTATTTAGCCATTTTTTCAAAATGTTTGAAGGCCATTATGGTGGAAGTCGGACGTCTCCGAGCTGCATTATTTCGACCATGGCCTTTTCATGTGACTGTATTCTTTAGTGTGGTCGTAGCCTTCGGGTTTGTCTTTTGAACTTTTTCCCGATGATATTTCAAACTTGTTCGAAATGTTAGTCCCCGGGTGTGATGGCCTTGGCCTTTACGTCGAGGGATGCCTCTTTGAGGTCTTATGAGTTTAAGTTTGCATAGTTTGAACGTGTTTGACTATCAATGATAGTCCTCGAGTAGTCGAGATGTACTTATGTTTAGGATTTTGAGCCTTTTTCTCATATAGAATCGTAAGTATGGAGTAACAAATTTCTTCAAGACAAGAGATGTTTATAGAAAAGGTGCTTCTTTCAATAACGCGTACGTGTGTACATGTTTTGCCTTCGAGGCTTGGTAATCCTATATCGACACGATTCCTTTGACCGTTTGGCCCATTAGAAAGTTTCCCTATCGAGGATTTCTTAGGCGTGAAGTATTTTCCTCAAAAATGCCAGTCCTCGAGGGGTGATGCCCCCCAGTATTCGAAGTGAATTAAAAAGAAGCCTTGGATACTTGTGGAATTCCCCTTAGGTAGCATTTGATTGTTGCCTCATTAAAAACCTTGCCGGAAAAACCCATTTGGAATAAAACCAGATCTAAGGGGGAAAAAATGCAACACATGCTTTAAAACCTAAGATCTTCCAGTTGAAGAGTGTCTCGACATCTTCGATCGAAAACCTGCAATGAGTTAGTCTTAAATATAAATGGAAAAAGGGCCATACCTTAGAAATAATATCGTTTGAGTTGTGATACATTCCAATTGTTTGGAAGATGTTCGTCTTTCATTGTGCTAAGTTTGTAAGATCCCTCCCCACTACTCCGATGACTCAGTACGGTCCTTCCCAATTGGGGCGTAGCTTCCCTCCATTTGGGTCTCGAGTATTGATGGTGATTTTCCTTAGAACTAACTCCCCGATTCCGAAGTGGCGAAGGTTCGCTCTTCTGTTATAATACCTCTCAATCATTTGCTTTTGTGTGGCCATTCGAA
The DNA here is from genome assembly GCA_005239495.1 of Nicotiana undulata. NCBI lineage: Eukaryota > Viridiplantae > Streptophyta > Magnoliopsida > Solanales > Solanaceae > Nicotiana > Nicotiana undulata. Next base: position 57,537 of record ML299736.1, on the reverse strand, counting down.
CAAGTGCAACTTCTCATTTTTCATCTAGTAGTTCGAGACAAGTGTTCATAGCTTCGTGGTTTGAATCCTCGGTAGTATGCTAAAACCTGACGCTAGGCTCACCAACCTCGACCGAAATCAACGCTTCAAACATGTACACCAAAGAGAACGGAGTTTCCCCTATGCTTGATTTCGACGTTGTTCGATATGCCCGCAGTACCTCGGGCAACACTTCTCTCCATTGCCCTTTAGCATCATTCAACCTCTTCTTCAAGTTTTGGATAATAGTTTTGTTTGTGGACTCGGCCTGGCCATTTGCGCTTGGGTGATACGGCGTTGATAAAATCCTTTTTATCTTGTGATCTTTGAGGAACTTTGTCACTTTTCTGCCGATAAATTATTTCCCATTGTCGCATACTATTTCAGCGGGTATCCCGAACCGACACACGATGTGGTCCCATATGAAATCTATGACTTATTTTTCTCTTACTTTTTCGAAGACCTGCGCTTCTACCCACTTTGAAAAGTAGTCGGTCATAAACAAAATGAACTTAGCTTTACCTGGTGTCGTTGGCAGGGGGCCGACGATGTCCATCCCCAATTTCATGAATGGCCACGGGGATAGGATTGAATGAAGTTGTTCGCCGGGATGATGGATCATTTGTGTGAACCTTTGGCATTTGTCACACTTTCGAACGAACTCCTTCGTATCTCTCTACATGCTATCCCAGTAATATCCAGCTCTAATTACTTTATGAACCAAAGAGTCAGCGCCAGAGTGGTTCCCACAACTGCCTTCGTGGATTTCTCGCAACACATAATCAGTGTCCCCTGGTCCTAAGCATATTTCCAGTGGTCCGTCGAAGGTCCTCCTATACAATGTTCCATTTTCATCTAACATAAATCGAGATGCTTTGGCTCACATGGCCCTCGACTCTTTAGGGTCTGAGGGGAGCTTCCCGTGCTTCAAATACTCGACATATTTATTCCTCCAATCCCACATCAAACTTGTAGAGTTAATCTCAGCATGGCCTTCCTCGACCACGGATCTCGACAACTGGACAACAGTCCCCGAGACAATATCATCTTCTTTGATCGATGACCCCAAATTTGCAAGTGTGTCGGCCTCACTGTTTTCATCTCGAGGTATATGGTCCAATGTCCACTCCTAGAAACGATGCGATGTTACTTGCAGTTTGTCCAAATATCTTTGCATTCTATCTTCTCGGACTTCGAAGATTTTGTTTACTTGGTTCACCACCAAAGGAGAGTCACACTTGGCCTCGATGATCTATGCTCCCAGGATTTTGGCTAATTCGAGACCTGTAATCATGGCCTCATACTCGGCCTCGTTGTTAGTTAATCTAGAAGTTTTGATATATTGTCTAATGACACTGCCCGTAGGTGGTTTTAAAACTATACCGAGCCCAGATCCTTTCACATTCAGGGCACCGTCTGTGAAGTGGGTTCATACCCCCGATGATGTACCTGAATTTAGTAAAAGTTCCTTTTCTACTTCGGGTACGAGGGCAGGCGTAAAATCTGCCACGAAGTCTGCCAAAATTTGAGACTTGATAGCCGTTCGGGGTTGATTTTCGATACCATACCCTCCAAGTTCAATGGCCCACTTGGCCAATCGACCCGACAGCTTGGGCTTATGCAAAACATTTCGAAGTGGGTACGTAGTTAACACACATATGGGATGACATTGGAAATATGGCTTTAATTTTCTAGATGCGCTTATTAGTTCAAGTGCTAACTTTTCTAAATGTGGATACCTGGTTTCAGCATCTCCTAAGGTTCAACTTACATAATAAACAGGAAATTGTGTACCTTGCTCTTCTCGAACCACCACGCCACTTACTGCTACCTCGGACACGCCAAGTATAAGTAAAGTTTTTCGTCTTCCTTCGGAGTGTGAAGTAGGGGTGGGCTCGACAAGTACCATTTTAACTCCTCCAACGCTTGCTGACATTCCGGAATTCGTGCGAAGTCATTCTTCTTTTTGAGTAGGGAGAAGAACTGGTGACTCCGATCCGACGACCTCGAGATAAATCGGCCTAGAGCAGCTATCCGCCCGGTTAGCCGTTGTATGGCTTTCACAATGTCCACGACGGTGATTTCTTCAATGGATTTAATTTTGCCGAGGTTGATCTCGATCCCCCTGTTCGACATCATGAAACCCAAGAACTTTCCCAAGCCAACCCTTAAGGCGCATTTCTCGGGGTGAAGTTTCATGTTGTATTTTCTTATGATCTCAAACGTTGCCTGCAAATGATACAAATAGTCCTCTGCGCGCAGGGACTTAAGTAGCATGTCATCAATGTAAGCTTCCATAGACTTGCCTATCTGTTGTTCGAACATCTTATTAACTAGTCGTTGGTACGTAGCTCCTGCATTTTTTACCGAAGGGCATTACATTGTAACAATATGTTCCATACTTCGTGATAAACGAAGTTTTTCCTGGTCCTCCGGGTTCATTTGAATCTTGTTGTACCCGGAGTAGGAATTGGGAAATGTAAGGATCTTGTGATCGGCCGTGGTGTCGATCATACGATTGATGTTAGGCAGTGGGAAAGAGTCTTTAGGATAGATCTTTGTAATCTACACACATTCTAAGTTTGTTTCCCTTTTTAGGGACTACTACTACATTGGCTAGCCACTCGAGGTATTTTTCTTCCCTAATGGACCCTATTTTGAGAAGTTTAGTTACCTCGTCCTTTATGAATGCGTGCTTCACCTCGAACTGGGGCCTTCTCTTTTGTTTCACTGGTTTGAACCTGGGGTCGAGGCTCAGCCGATGGGTGGTTATCTCCAGTGGGATCCCTGTCATATCTAAGTGGTACCAAGCAAAACAGTCTATGTTATCGATAATGAATTGGATGAGTTTTTTCCTGAGTTCGAGGGTTAACCCCGTTCCCAATTATACCTCTATTCCGGTAGATACTCGATTAATATCACTTGCTCTAGTTCCTCGATCGTGGACTTCGTTGCATCTGATTCCTCAGGGGCGACGAAAGCTCAAGGGTTAAGGAAATCCTCTTCTTCGTCCTCGACTACCTGTTCTTCGGATTCAATCGAGGATGTGAACTATGATTGCTATTTAGCTACATGTTTATCCTTGATGTTTGACTTTTCCGATGTAGAGGGTATCGATGCTGGCGTCAAATCATGGACTGCAAATATCTCCTTTGCTGCGTGTTGCTCTCCTACGCTGTCTTTACAGCATGTTTTGCTGGAAACTTCATCATTTGGTGAAGGATTGATGGCACTTCCCTCATGTTATGGATCCATGGCCTTCCAAGCAATGCATTGTACCTCATGTCGCCTTCGATGACATAAAATTTTGTGTCCTGTATAGTCCCGGAAACGTTCACTAGTAGGATTATTTCCCCCTTCGTTATTTCGTTTGCCATGTTGAAACCATTCAATACTCGAGATGCATGTATGATTTGATCTAGTAGTCTGAGCTGCTCTACGACCCTCGACCTGATTATGTTCGTCGAGCCACCTGGATCCACAAGAACATGTTTAACTTGAACTTTATTTAACAGAATAGAAATTACCAGTGCATCATTGTGCGGCTGAGAGAGGCCTCGGTATCTTCTTCATTGAATGCAAGGGTGCCTTCGGGCACGTAGTCTCGAGTCCTTTTTCCCTTGTAATTGACACTTTGGTGCGTTTGAAAATGGGTCCCTGTGGGACGTCGAATCCGCCAATGATCATATGGATAACATGTTGAGGATCCTCTTGTTCATTCTTCCTATTGGCGTCCCTTTACCTGAAGTGGTTTTTGGATTTGTCGCTGAGAAATTCCTGAAGGTGCCCCACATTGAATAATCGAGCTATCTCTTCTCTTAACTGTATGCAATCCTCGGTCCTGTGCCCATGTGTACCGTGATATTTACACATTAAGTTAGGATTCCTTTGATAAGGGTCATTTTGTATGGGTCTGGGCCATTTGGTATCCTTAATCTTTCCAATGGCCGAAACGATACCCGAGGCATCGACACTGAAATTGTACTCCGATATTCGAGGTGCCTCTGCCAGACTTGTATGCCTATCAAACCCGATCCTACTCATGAGTCCCCGAGGATTTTGTCCTCGATCTACTATTCGATCATTCCGAGGTACATTGCGCCTCGAACTGTTTCTTCGTTTTTAGGCGTATGGCTAATATTGTTCCTTATTCGACCTTGGTTCCCTGTTTGTGTCCCTTGAATCCTATACTGACAATCTGCTCAGATAAACCGAACCCGAGGGGGATCCCAACTGGTCATCCTCGACCCCAATCTTCGACTGTGACACGACCCCAAATCCTAACCGGTCGTGATGGCGCCTATCGTGGAACTAGGCTAGCCAACACTCAAAATTTTCACATTTTTCTTTTCAAATATCTCAATTTATTCTCAGCAATTCATAACACGCATATAAATTTCAAAATCTTTAAACAAATCAATTAAGCTAACAGTGTACAACCGTCCCCAAGACCCGGAGCCAACATGTAATGAGCATCTAGAAAATAAACTAACTCGGCTATTGTCATAGACAAAGTCTAGGCATAATATATTAATACTAAATAAGGAAGGGAAATGGAGAAGTTGCGGACGCTAGACAGCTACCTCGAAATCCCATAAGCTGCGGATAACGAACTCGGACGACTACTGCTCCGAATCAATACCTGGATCTGCACACAGAGGTGCATGGAGTAATAATGAGTACGCCAACTCAGTAGTAATGAAAATAAATCACAGTCTGAGAAATAAGAAACACACAACACAGATACACCAATTCACAAAAACAGTAAATCACCAAGTCACCATAAGTATTCATCTAACACATAAGTTCAAAAACCAATTTCCAGAAATCCTTTGAAATAAGTATAATTTCAATATATCTCGGTAAAACTCTCAGTAAAAATCAGTTTGAAAACGAAGTGAATCATAGTTCAAAACTCAGTAAAATAATAGTAAATCTGCCCCTCGGGCCAAAATCATTTCTCATAACAATCTCAGTATCAGCCCATCAGGCAACCTCATAGTCACTCAATATTAGCCCATCAGGCAACCTCACAGTCACTCAGTATCAACCCATCAGGCAACCTCACAGTCACTCAATATTAGCCCATCAGGCAATCTCACAGTCACTCAATATTAGCCCATCAGGAAACCTCGTAATCACTCAGTATCAGCCCCGGGGGCAACATCACTCATTAGGTACTTGCGCTCACTGGGGGTGTGTACAAACTCCGGAGGGGCTCTTACAGCCCAAGCGCTATAATAAGCCACAACATGGCATAAAATCACACACAATATAGGCCCGCAGCCTCACTCATATCATAACATCCTCACAATATAGGCCCGCAGCCTCACTCAGTCAGACACTCTCAAATTTCCCTTCAGGCCATAAATATACCGGGTTCTCGACCCAAAAACAGTATTTCATTTTCAATAAATAGTATCAAAATACTTTGAGTGTCAAAACAATCGTCAAGAAAGACTGAGTGAAAATCATAACATATCAGCGAGGAAAATAGTAAAACATCCCCCAAGGGGTAACCAGATCGGCACTAGGCCCCAAACATGGCTTACACCCAAAACATATCAAATATATATCAATACTATTAAGCATAGGCTTAAAAATCAGTTTCACAACTCCATAGTTGCCTAAATAGGGAATATATTTCTAAAGTTCCAATCTTTGTATTCCAAAACCCGTGAAACGGTGCAGAGTCTGGGGTTTCATACCCTCAGGACAGGATTTAAAGATATTACTTACCTCAAACTAGCCTGGAAACTATTCCGCAATACGCTTGCCTCTGAATCCACTTCCGAATGCTCCAAATCTACCAAGTTCAAATTTTTATCATCAAATTATGCTTAAGGAATAAATTCCAATTGAAAAATATCAATTTTAGCTCAAAATCCGAAATCGGTCAAACTCGACCCCCGGGCCGGCGCCTCGGAACTCAGAAATATTTATACAAAAATATTTTTCATCATCTCACGAGTCCATACATATAAAGAATTCTAAAATCGGAGTTCGTTTGACCCCTCAAACCGACCCCTAAAGGTCTCATAATCTCAAGCCCTAACCCCATCTTTTTCTACTGATTTTCCATAAATTTACACTGATATTAATGTCTTAAATCACCTATAATCAAGTTATTAAATCCAAAAGGCTTACCTCAATGGTGCACCAACGTTTCCCTCTTCAAAATCCCTCAAAAACCTCGGAACCCGTACAACAATGGTGGAAAAGGGGTTAAAATTCGCGAAGGCAGGTTTTTATACTTTCTGAATAGTGGTTACGCACCTGCGGCCACTTAAGTGCACCTGCGGACCCGCATCTGCGGTCCCAGGTCCGCACCTGCGACTTTCGTTAGACGGGATAACTTCCGCACTTGCGCCCCCTTCTCTACACCTGCGACTTCGTAGGTGCGATCCTTACTCCGCATCTGCGACTTCCCTGAGCCAGCCAAAATCCGCACCTGCGGACCCCTGTCCGCCTCTGTGGGCCCGCACCTGCGGTAAATCTTCCGCAGGTGCGGAAATCACTGTGATTTCACACCAGCAGCTTTTTGCTGCAATTTCCAACTCCGAACTTTCCGTTAACCATTCGAAATCAATCCCGAGCCCCTCGGGACCCCAACCAAACATACCAACCCATTACATATGATCATTCAAACTTAGTTGCACTCTCAAAACACTAAATATAACCTCAAAACACCAAAATCACATCAGATTCAAGCCTAAGAACTTTGAAATTTTTAAAATCCACCAACGATGCCGAAACTATTCAAAACAACTCCGATTGACCTGAAATTTTGCAGGCATATCAAAAATGATATTATAAACCTGTTCCAACTGTCAAAATTCTATTCCGACCCCGATAGCTTATTTTCCACTGCCGACTGGAAATCACCAAAAACTAACTTTCGCCAATTCAAGCCTAATTCTACACCGGACATCACAAAAATATTTTGAACACAATCCTAAGTCCCAAATCACCTAACGAAGCTATCCGAACCATAAAATCCTCATTCTGAGGTCGTTTACCAATAAGTCAACTCTCAGTTGACTTTTCCAACTTTAAGGCTATTTTTAAAGATTGAATGACTAAACTCTCACTACAACCATTATGATTTCAAGCCTACCAACTCTAACACATCAATAACAGTATAACCAACCTATAACAAGTCAATAACAGTAATTATAATGCAGGTTCTACGTAACGACTGACCGGGTCGTTACAAACTGATATTGATTGTGTACATCCGCCCAAGTCACAGCGGGGTACTCAATCAAGTTTTGCTTCAACTGTCGTGACGCTATCGAGCTCCACTCGTTTAACCCCTAGGTGAAACTTGAACGGCCCAATCATCGGAGACTGGTGGTAACTCCATTCGTTCCATCTGAAACCGCGACACGAACTCCCTCAACATCTCCTTGTCCCTTTGTTTGATTTTGAAGACGACTGATTTCCTCGTTGCGACTTTTATAGCGCCAGCATGTGCCTTCACAAATGTATCCGCTAACATGGAGAATGAGTCGATAGAGTTCGGGGGCAGGTTGTGGTACCAAATCATTTCCCCTTTAGACAAAGTTTCCCCAAATTTTTTGCAGCAGAACGGACTCAATCTCATCGTCCTCCAAGTTGTTTCCCTTTATACCACATGTGTATGTAGGGATGTGCTCATTGGGATCGGTGGTCCCCTTGTATTTAGGTATGTCAGGCATGCGAAACTTCTTTGGAATAGGCTTCGGGGTCGCGCTCGGGGGAAAAGGCTTTTGCACAAACTTTTTGGAATCCAAAACTTTCAATATCGGAGGTGACCCTGGTATTTGTCAACCCGCAAGTTGTATGTCTCCACATTTTTATCATTATCTTCGATCCTTTTTTTCTCCTAACTCGATCCTTTTTGTAAGTTCTTCGAGTATCCTCATGATTGTGGGGTCTGTCCGAGATCCATTATCATTCGACCTTTCCGGCATTGGCTCAGTACGGCGAATAGTTTCCGGTCCGACCACTCTCAGAGTCTTTTGTTGACTTTGCAGCTGAGTGATAGCAATCTGTTGTGCTTGTAACATTTCGAAGATTACTTGGAGGTTAACTCCCCCATCTCATTGACCCTGTGTTCCTTGGCCACCAAGTCAGACCTGTCCGCGTACACTTCCTCCAACATCTACGCCTAAGTCCTCGTTTAGAGCAACGCGTGAACCAACATCAACTGGGTCTAGAACTGGAACTACCCCGGGGTTAAGCGGTGGTACACCGGCCCCTGAAGTAGCTGCATTATCATTCTCCCCATGGAAACTGAGACCGTCATTGCCATGTACTGGTGTGTTCCTTGAGTTCGGCATGTTTTAACCTGAAAACAAAGAATCTTTGACAAGAACAAGTGTGAAAACTAAGGTGTTTTATCAGAAATCAGTACCGAAATAATCACTATTATATTTAGCCTCACAGTGGGCGCCAAACTGTTTATCCTAAAATCTGGGTAACAATTTAAATTTATAATGAGGTCTTAAAGATACGCGATTTAGTCCAATATTGATTGTTTAACGAGAAGAATAAGTATGTAAGTTGAGTGAGCAAGTTAAATCAAATCAGTGTATGAGCAAGCCTTGACCTCGAGCCAAGGTGACCTCGAGATGGGCCTCGATGAACAGTAAAATAAAATAAAGAGAATATAATAAAACTAAAGGACAATTCTGAGAGATGAGCTCAAAAGTAAAGGTGTATATTCTTTGCCAATGATTGATGATGCTTCCAAATGAACAACCTCCCCTTATATAATAGGGGAGGTCCTAAATATGGTGCATTTATATTTTCAGAAAGGAATCTAATTGGTACAGTTGTCTAACGTATTTGTACGAATTCGTACAAATTTGTTCTGAAATTTACGTCTTGATCTTTGTGCTATTGCTGAGTTCCTGCCCATTCTGGTACAAGCCAAAAACGGTATCATTTCGAGGTAGCCTATACTCTGCCCTCGATGTTGTGCGCCTTGGTTCTCGAGGTTTGTACTTCCTCGAACCTGATCTGTCTCGATCCATCTGACCGTGGCCTCGGGGTGATCTCTCGAGCTTATGAAATCGTGCTTATCTGATTTCGACCGTATACAGCCAGAAAATTATGAGTACTATATATCTAAGAATGATACTTTTGTTTGTATATATACCATATATTGACTCCCATTGACTTTTCGTGAATTTACTTATTTATATTTTGACTTTTCTCAGTAAAAATTCTAACTCTGCTACTAATTATACAAACAATATATTGATACTAGTAGTTGTAAATATGTATATATAGTACTCTGAACAGTACTTTGTAGAACTCAACATATTTCCCTGTTGGAATACTGTACACTTGCTTGTGGCCCATGCAACTTCTTTTGAAAATGCATGGCTAGCTCTGTGTAATAAATAATTTTGGGCCCATGGACGAAGCTATATGTTATAAAAGTTTCGTCGAAAAATTACACTACGTATATAAATAAAATATTAGATTTTAGACGTTTATAACATATATTGAACTATCTTTTTCAGATGACTTTTTTCATTTCTTTCAAATTTAAACACCCTCAAGTAAATTTCTGATTTTGCCACTTAGTAGAGCAGCCAATATAATTAAAAGAATTTACATGAGTGTTTATAATTGACGAAAAGCTCCTTATATTTTTCGAGTATTACAGGTCTTTGTGTAATTTGAACGTAGCAACTGTTATCTTTCTTCTCGAACAATGTTCTTAAACGGAATCTATCCAGTGGTCACTCCATGGTCAATCCCCTTTATACTCCCTCCTTTTAAATTTATGTATCTTATTTTAATGATTTTTAAGAGAAAATTATATTTTTATAATTGGCAAGTTTTTAATTCTAACATTTTCATTTATTCTTAATATCATGACATATTTAAGATCATAAAAATTAAATAATATTCTTAATTTTTGATGATTTAAATATAGCTCGAGTTGGTTGGTAGTCACTCCTAGGTTGCATACGGGTCGATTTTTTTAATATTGTTAAACTTCGTGTTCAATCAAATTATAAGAGTAAATAAATGAAATGGATGGAGTTTTTTATTTTATTTTTTGAAGTATGTGTTTCATTCATTATATATTCTTTTTTTTCTTTTCACTTTGGATAATCGAGAGATGTATATAAGGGGAGAAAGTGTCAAGTCATGAGTGGTGGTTATCGAACAGTTGCCAGCATGAAGTTCGAGGGTTTCTTTTATTTCCCTATCTTTCTTTTTGTTTTTTAGAGTTTGCTTTGTTTACAACGATCCATTCCTTTCCCATCTCTCGCTATCACACTGCTCTTCTCAGACACAAAGCCACTGTCTTTACATATCTCTCTCTCCTTGACAAAGACATTACCCTAGTCTCACTTTATTAAAGTTGCTCCATTATAGACCTCGACAAAGTCTTGGTGTGACATTTCATATTTTAATTTGTATGTATCCTATGCTACAGCCTACAGTCAATCATTTTTACATTTTAATCAAGAAAAATTATTTGAGTACTGTCTGTCCTAACGACCAATAAAATGGGATGAAATTAAAATTATTGTCGGTGTTTAATATCCCGCAAAAAAAAAAAAAAAACTTGGAGCAAGAATAAAATTGTAGGTTCGAACCGTGGAGCAGCTACTAATATTTGTATTATGGTAGGTTGTCTACATCATAACCCTTAGGGGTCGTTTGGTATGGGGTATAAGAAGGTATAAGGGTGGTATAAATATTTAATACTACCTTAATACCCTGTTTGGATTTTAACACCGGGATAACTTATACCTTATAGAAGGTGGGGTAATTAGCACCGGTATAACTTATACCTTCTTCTTAGAAATTATGCAATTGTCATTCTTAATACAACATACCAAACAATGGATAAACAACAATCTCAGCATAACTCATCCCAATATAACTTATACCGACATAACTTATATATAAATCGTATTCCAACCAAACGACCTCTTAGAGTACTACTTTTTCTCGAACCCTGCGTGAATACGGAATATTTTGTGCACTTTTTAATATCATGCAAAAACAAAACAAAAATGTCCAATGATTTCTTCCCATGCATTGGCTAAGTATTTTTGGGGGGTAGAATTAAAGACGTACCTTATACTTATAATGATGGGTGATCAGTATATAGCAGATACTGATCTGGACACATAAAACAAATAAAAGAAAGAAAAAAGACAAGATGAAATGTACGAAAAGGAAAAATGTGGAAAAAAAGATAGAAATATTAGTCGAGGAGTGGGCGTGAAAGTCAAGATCAACCTTATCCGCCAATGTATATATGCTTCTATTTATTCTTTGATTTTTGTTACTACCAATTTCATTAGTAGACCTTAGTTTCTCTTGAATTGACTTGAGTGAATAAAGCCTAATATATTACCAAGAGAAAATCTTAAATAAAGATTGTATGGAGGAAAATAAGCTAACTAATTAATTAACATGAATATGAATATATGTTTAGGCTAAAATATTTAGGTGATAAAAAGAGGATCAAAGTTGTGGACAATCTAGGATGTATTGTTGTCACAGACAAACTAACATTATGGCTATATAAGTGTCCATTTTTTGTCTGGTCGGAGGGCACTAAAAAAATGAGCATTTTGAAAATTTGACTTCTTTTAACCAGAAATTCCTATTGCCCAGAAAGAGACACCAATAATGTTAGAGAAAAGAATCTCATTCTACTATAGACCGCATATTTTCTAAAATAATAATAATTCTACGTTTATTTTGAAGTATTATGATTGTAATTTTGAACTGGATAGACAAATGACCGTACTAAGTTTATGTTATAAAACTATTCACATTCTCTTTTATTTTCTACACATTCACGAAAAGAAAAGTGCGCATCGGCTACATAATTTGTTTATTTTTTATTTATGCAAATGATTAATAGATTGACTAAATATAATTGTTTATACAAAAGTATTTGAAACGTATACAAGGGGGAAAAGCAACACCAAAAAGAAAAGAAAAATGAAGGAAAGAAAGAAACTACAAGGAAAAAGGGAGAGAAAGATAGATGATTAATTTCTTTTACAAAAAGACAAGAATCTTGGCCTACTTATACACCTTCATAAAGAAAGAAAAGCAAAAGGAATTAAGAATCATAGCCTACTTGTTTCGGTAGAAAATCTAAGTTTGTGGGGAAATTTTTGTTGTGTTACCATTTTTTTTCTTTCAATTATCTTCAACCTTTTAAAGGTACATGAAAGGTTTATTCCAAAAGTAAATCAATATGAAGTAAGAAGTGCTTATTTTGCGAATTCTGATTAATCAAGATTCCAATATAGATATTTAACTCGGACGGAAAAATGCTAGATCATGGAGCTCTTGTTAAAGGCTGCAAGAATGCCACTATATACACTAAGAAGAACTTTTAATAACAATCTAAATTGAATTCCATCACAGCAACTTGAATTGATGGTTTGAAGTTATAATTGCATGTGCTTTTTCCACTCCTATTACAGCAACTTGAATTGATTTCCAGCAGTCTGAGATTTGAATTATCTTTGTACTATACACTTCTTTAGCTATTGAACTAGCTGTATTTTTATTATTTTCATGAGAACAAGAGGATAATAATGTAAAATATAATGTATAAGATTCTCCGATGCGAGAGTTGCTCTGATGTGATAATTAATCCATCTCAGGAATAAGTTGCTCTGCTTTAGCCACTTGTTTACATGTACCAGGTTGAGCGGTCGAAATATTGATAGTGGGACATTGGGGATCGGCTAAAACACTCGAAGATGGACATTTGGGGATTCGACGATAACGATTAGACAACGATCTCACTTTCCTCCTCATATTCAGTTTGACTTATGTTCATTCGATGTGCGAGCAGAGCAGTATACGAAAAAAGAAGTGATTGTTTTATTTAAGTAATTCTTATAACTTTCTTAGTTGAAGTTCTCCTTTCTCTGGATTTATCCGGTGAATACAACTCTTACTCAAGTAGGTGATGTCGGTTTCCGGCAACTTTCCACATCCCCATGCCTTAATTACCTTGCTTGTTAATTTACTTCAGTGATCCTACAAAGATTTTATGTAACCTAAGTATGATGTTATATATATATATATATATATATATATATATATCTTTTATATAAAATTTCAGCAAATTTGACTCATATGGAATAGTTGAACTGTTGAAAAGGTGAAAAGGATAGTTAAGGGCCTGATGGGCCATGAGGGTAAGACTGTTGAGCCCAAAATAAAGCAAACAAACAGTACCTTTGAGCCCACTAAAAGTAAACAGTACCCTTCCCATGTTTTAACAGCTTTTTTAAATGCTCGTGCGCTGCTAAAGTCAGTTAATAGTCTCAGTGTGTCATAAAGAGACTGACCACTGGCAGTTCCGTAATAATTTCATACCAGGAGCCTATTTCTGAACGGCAACTACGAGGAATGCTGTACGTATAGTGTAATACTATGTATTACTATGTGATAATTTCACATGTACCACAACTATTTCATTAGATACCTATTACGTCCCACCAATAAAATTATCGTGTAACTTATTCATCTACTTTCGGCGGTTCAATTTGTTTAAATCATTAGAATAAAATTGGCCAATTTTCGGTATGAATTCAAATATAAATTCTTTAATTTTTTGAATAAAATTTACATATTTAGAAACTATATAAAAAATAATATAATTCATAATATCTAACAATTTAGGATATTAACAAAAAAATATAATTTAAAAATACTTTATTTGATCCTCCAAATAATAATAGTTTCTTTTTTTTATACAGAAGAGTAGCATTTTTTGTCTTCGCTGAAATTTGAACATGAAACGTCACAATTCTCAACTCAATCATTGTCACGAGGCCACACATCTGTATCTAACAATGCAAAAAATTGCTTACCCTGTGGGAGATAAGATGCGAGAGGCCAGGTTGAGATGATTCGAGTATGTTAAAAAGAGAAGTATAGAAGCTCCAATCAGAAGGTGTGAGCGATTAGGCTCGGTGAGTAGCAGAAGGAATAGAGGTAGGCCTAGGAAGTCTTGAGGGGAAGGTAACTAGACTGGACATGGCGCAACTGGAGCTGACTTAGGGCATGACCCTTGACAGGAGATTGTGGAGATCAAAAATTAGGATAGAAGACTAGTAGGTAGTCGAGCGTTTCTCTTTGTCTTACTCAGTTCACTAGCATTAGTGTGAGTATGTTATCTTTTATTCATAGATGGCTATTACTGTCTAGAATTTGACTTCATTCTTAGATTCGATCACATTTCATCTTGTTGTTATTTCTGTTTGTTGCAATTACCTTTTTTTTTACCGTCGCTCTCTAGCCGAGGGTCTGTTGAAAACGGCATCTCTATCCTTCCAGGGGTAGGGGTAAGCGTCATCTTTACCCTTCCAAAACTTCACTAGTAGAAAACTACTGAATATATTGTTGTTGCTACGGTTGTATATACAAATACGTATAAGATAGAAAATACATTGAAACGTTGGGGGTATGGGGCGGGGAGAGAAGGACCCGGGAGTTGAGGGGTAAAAGGCTGATTGTAATTGGGGAATGTAGGTGGGGAGGGGGTGGGGGCAATTACCGCAGCGCCAAAAGCGCAGGCCATTCGATACTCTTAAGTCTTAACTTTCTCTGCTCACTGCAGACACTGTACCATTTATTCAACTCTCTTTCACGAGCGTGGCAGCACGTTTTTAAGATTTATTTCGGAGGTTTTAAGATTTATTATTCTCTAACCTTTTTTTGTCCAAGTCTGTATGAGATTAAAATTACCTTATACTTGATTTTCTCCTCTTAATATTTCGTCTGTACTAATTTTTCTAAACAAATAGCTAACTTTTGGACATAAATTTAACTGAAATTTAATTATTTTTAAAGATATGTTAAAAAATAATTTTTGTAACTTGAAGTTGTGTTTAAATATGTATTTTATTTGAACAAAACTTGAAATTTTGTGAGTGGAGACAATTTTTGGGAACTTGAAAAAGATTTTAATTTTTTTTCAAAAACTTATCATGTTATCAAATTTCATTTTGAAAAATTATACCAAATTTTATGGTCTTACAACAACATATCATGTATTATTCCACACCGTGAGGTCTGAAGAGGATAGTGTGTACACAGACCTTACCCTTACTTTGTGAGGATAGCGAGATTATTTTCAATAGACTCTCGGCTCGAGATTATAAGGAAAAACAAACAATTAAAATAAAATTATGATTGTATAACGTTACCTGTAAATAACAAGATTTAAAAAATTATTTAAGCAAATAAAGTAACAACACAGAATTTAATAAAGCAAAGATACAGCACGCGCCGCCTGAGGAGAGTAAGTAAGAGTATAATTTTAGTTGTTGATAGCTACAGTATGACAGCAAACATATAGTGATGAGACGTGAGAAACGGAGATAGGCACCCCCCACCATACTCGCTGTCTAATTCCTGCCCTTTACTACCCAGTCCCCACCCTCCTCCTGTTCCCCTACTCCCCTCAACCGCCGGTAAACAAACTTTCTTGCCGGTGTGTGTCTCTTCAATTACTGCGTTACGTGTTTATATCAAATCAATGTCACTTAATCATACAATAACACTATGTACACCTTAGAATACCCATTTACTCATTGTCATCATGATAAAATATAATAAAAGTAATAGCAAAAATAAATTGTATTAATAAATAAGAATAACAATTAATAAAAATAGGAGTAAATTCATGGGTGATCATTCAACTTTGTGTTAATTACTCAAAAGTCACTTTTTTTTTTTTTTGCGTAAAAGTTATTCCACTTTGTGTTCATTATTCAAAAGTCACTTTATTTGTTACACAAAAATCATTTTACTATGCTCAGGTTATCACAATAATCACTTTGACCAAATTGTAAAAAGTTTTCACATGAATAGTATATTGTTCCCTCGACATTATAAATCATCTCATTTATGTAATACCTTTTATATTATATGCTATATAATATATTTTTACCCAGGTATTTTACTTATAATTAAAATAATATAATATAATTTTATTTATTATTTTAATAGTATATTCATATATTTAATTTTTCTTAATATTAATTTTCAAAATATATAAGTAGCATTATTAAATTAGTTAGTAATATAATCGTGAACAAATCTCAAGTCCACGTTCTTAATCATGCGTAAAGAAATATGTTTAATGAAAATTAAAAAATCAAAGCACATTGATTTATCAGCCAAGCCATTCCTATTAATTTAACAAATAAAATACCCACATTTAGCAAAATGACACCTCAAATTAATACTTTCAAATAAATAATATTAACAAATAAAGCTTTAAAAAACTTAATATTAACCCAAATACCTTCGAAACTTTTTAAAAAAAAATTTATTGACTGTAAAACTATCATTTGTTAAACAGTGTGTATTTATTATTGTAACAAATATTAAAAAATAATTGTTATTTCATCATTTTATATTCAAAATATGTTCATGTTTGAATATGATTAAACAAATTGAGTGCAATGAAAAAATTAAACGTATGTATATATTATAAAAATAATAAATAAAATTATTTAAAAATATTTTAATTATAGGTAACATACTTAGGTAAAAAAATATTATATAGTACATAATATATAAGGTATTACATACATGAGATGATTTATAATGTCAAGGACATAATAAACTTTTTAAGTAAAGTATTATGAAATCTAGCCAAGGTTACTTTTGTGATAAATATAGCAAAGTAAGATAAATTTAAAAGTAACAAAAGAAAAAAAAAGTGACTTTTGGGTAATAAACAAAAATTGAATAATTTCTACGTAACAAAAAGAAGAAAAGTAACTTTTGCTTAATCAACACAAAATTAAATGACCACACATAAAATTTACTCATAAAAATAGTGGTAACATTAAAAATTAATAAATTAAAGCCTAGTCCTAACTAATCACATATGTGGATTCTTTCATCTTTTGTATCTTATCTTTAGGTAATAGCCTGTTTGACCAATCTTTTTCAAAGTCAAAACTCATTTTTTTTTTCGGATTTTTTTTTTTTCAAAGTTGAAGTGTTTCGCCAAGCTTTTAGAAGAAAAAAAATGCTTTTGAAGAGAAGCAGAAGCAACAAAAAAAAATAGCTTCTCACTAAAAGCAGTTTTGAGAAAAATAAACTTAGAAGATGTTTTTAAAAACTTGTCCAAATACAAATTACTGTTCAAGAGTCCTTTTTAAATTAATTAGCTAAATACTAATTGTTGCTCAGAAATATTTTTCAAATTAATTAGTCAAACACAAACTGCTTCTCACACTAAAAGTACTTTTGGAAGGTACTTTTGAGAAAAAAATATTTCTCAAAATAAGTTGATTTTGCTGCTTGGCCAAACATGCTATAAGTCTTCATTAATGTAGATCTTTCGATCCATCTTCCTTCCACGTGATTTTATGTAACGACTCGGCCGGTCGTTCCGTTGATTTTGCATTATAATTACTGTAATTGACTTGTTATAGGTTGGTTATATTGTTATTGACGTGTTAGAGTCGGTAGGCTTGAAATCGAATCGTTGTAGTGAGAGTTCAGTCATTTAGTCTTTAAAAGTAGCCTTGAAATGAGAAAAATCAAGTGAGAGTTGACTTATTGGTAAACGACCTCGGAATGCGGATTTTATGGCTCTGATAGCTTCGTTAGTGATTTGGGACGTAGGAGTGTGTTCAGAATAAATTTGTGATGTCCGGTGTAGAATTAGGCTTGAATTGGCGAAAATTAGTTTTTGGCGATTTTCGATTGGCAGTGAAAAATAGGCTATCGGGTCGGAATGGAATTTCGACAGTTGGAATATGTTCGAAATGTCATGTTGGATATGACCGCAAAATTTCAAGTCAATCGGAGTTGTTTTGGATAGTTTCGGCACCGTTGGTGGATTTTATGAATTTCAAAGTTCTTAGGCTTGAATCCGAGGTGATTTTGGTGTTCTGATGTTATTTTTAGTGTTTTGAGAGTGCAACTAAGTTGGAATGATCATATGTGACGTGTTTGGTTGGGGTCCCGAGGGGCTCGGGATTGATTTCGGGTGATTAACGCACTCATTTAGACTTGAATAAATTGATGGTTTTCTGGTTTTTGCACAGCAAGATTTCCTTCACTGTGATCGCGTGAGGAGAGTTGCGATCGCGTAGTGCATATGGAGGGGGGGCAGAATTTACTCTCTGCGATCGCATAAGTGCGTTCGCGATCGCAGAGGTTGAGCAGGCCGAGCAGTGCGATCGCGTGGACTTGATCGCGATTGCGTAGGGTCAGTCAGGCGCGTGGGGGTGAGGTCAAATGGTCTTCGCGATCGTGTGCATCTGGTTGCGATCGCGTGGGGGTTGAGCTGTTGTGAAGCGCGGTCGCGTGGCTTATGCTGCGATCGTAGTGAGTAAAGTGGGGGCCAGGGAATTTTATTCTTCGCGATCGCGTGAGGACTTCCACGATCGCAGTGAAGAAACATTCGGGCAGTTATAAAATAAAATCTTCTGCGACCTAAACCCTTTTTACACAATTTGTGTACGGTAGGAGAGCTTTTGAGGCGATTTTTGAAGAGGAAAATCAGTGTTCTTCATAGAGGTAAGCATTTTGGACCTTAAAACTCGATTATAGGTGATTTAAGACCTTAATATTAGTGTAAATTTATGGAAAATCAGTAGAAAAAGATGGAGTTAGGACTTGAGATTATGAGACCTTTAAGGGTCGATTTGAGGGGTCAAACAGACTCTGATTTCAGCGTTATTTATATGTACGGACTCAGGAAATGACGAAGAACGTTTTGTTATAAAAATTTCTGAGTTTCGGGACACGGGTGTGGGGGTCGGGTTTTGAGCTAAAATCGATATTTTTCAGTTGGAATTTATTCCTTGAGCATAATTTGATGATAAAAACTGAACTTGGTAGATTTGGAGCATCCGGAAGTTGATTCGAAAGGCAAACGCATTGCGAAGTAATTTCGGGCTAGTTTGAGGTAAGTAATGTCGTTAAATCCTCTCCTGAGGGTATGAAACCCCGGACTATGCACCCTTTCATGAATTTTGGAATGCAAATGTTGAAACTTTGGAGATATATTCCCTATTTAGGCGACTATTGAGTTGCTAAATCGACTTTTAAGCCTATTCTTAATTAGTAATTATATATTACGATATGTTTTGGGCTGTAAGCCATGTTTGGGGCCTAGTGCCGACTTGTTTACCCCTTGGGGGTTGTGTTTACTATATTTTCTTCACTGATATGTTACGATTTTACACTCAGTCTTTTCCTGTGAAATTGTTTTGACACTCATAGTATTTTGATATTATTTCTTGAAAATGAAATACTATTTTGGGTCGAGAACCCTGTATGTTATGGCCTAAGGGCAAATCGAGAGTGTCTGACTGAGTGAGGCTTTCAGGCCTATATTGTGAGGATATGAGGGAGGCTTCCAGGCCTATATTGTGAGAGGCTCTCAGGCCTATATTGTGAGAGGCTTTCAGGCCTATATTGTGAGAGGCTTTCATGCCTATATTGTGAGAGGCTCTCAGGCCTATATTGTGAGAGGCTTTCAAGCCTATGTTGTTATAACGCTTGGGCTGTAGAAGCCCCTCCGGAGTCTGTACACACCCCCAGTGAGCGCAGGTACCTACTGAGTGATGATGATTGCCCGCGAGGCTGACACTGAGTGATTGTGAGGATGCCTGATGGGCTGATACAGACTGATTGTGAGAATGCCTGATGGGCAATGGTTACGAGAAATGATTTTGGCCCGAGGGGCAGTTTTATGAAAATGATTTTTCTTACTGAGTTTTTGAACTATAAACCACTTGTTTTCAAACTGGTTCTTATTGAGAATTTTACTGAGATGTATTGATATTATACTTGTTTCAAAGGATTTTCTAGCAATTGGTTTTCAAACTTATGTAATTGTTGTATACTTTTGGAGACGTGATGTTTTACTGTTTTTGTGAATTGGTGTATCTGTACTGTGTGTTTTATAATTCTCAGACTGTGATCTATTTTCATTACTACTGAGTTGGCGTACTCATAAAGACTCCCTGTGCCTCTGCGCACAGATCCAGGTACCGATTTGGAGCAGTAGTTGTCTTGTTCGTTAGCAGCAGTTCACGGGATTTCGAGGTAGTTGTCTAGCGTCCACAGCTTCTCCAATTCCCTTCCTTGATTAGTATTACAAATTGATTCGTAGACATTTATTATGACATTAGTAGAGTTAGGTTTATTTCTTTTTAGATGCTCATGATCATTGACTCCAGTCTTGGGAGGTTTTGTTTAGATTGTTAGATTATTATCGGGGCGTAAAGACTTAATGAAGTTAATTATTACTCTGTTTGCTGTTTATAATTGACTTTTTGAAGTATTATAATAGAACAATGAGTAATTAGGTGATGGTTGGCTAGCTTAATTCCACGATAGGCGCCATCACGACCTGTTAGGATTTGGAATCGTGACATTTTAGGTCTATCACGTCTCCTTTTACACCTTCTCTCACCTTAGTTTCACGTCTAGTGACCGGTGCCTCTGTAGGGTAACGCAAGATATAACCCAACCATCACGCAACCTTTTCTAATTTTATCCTCATCGCGTGCTACTTGCGCCGTTTGGCGAGTATGCTTAATATATATTTTTTAATCTCATTAAGTTACTTTGCTATAACAAACTGATATGGATTGGTATAAACACCTAAAGGAACAAATTTTTGATATCAAGGTAACTATGTATGGTTATTACCATCGATAATAAATAATGTGATGCGACAGTTAGAATCCCTTATTTTTAATCAATATTTTGAGTTTAAGCCTCAATGTAAAAAATCTTTTCACTACAAAGGATTTTTCTTACTTATGAGTGTATCGAGAGAGTCTAGATTAATTATTGGTTAGTGAGATTTGAATATTAAATGGTTAACTCAAAGTTATTTATTTCATCTGTTACATTTCATTGACAGAATCTGAAAAGGAGAAGAAAGTTTTTTATACGAAATTCAATACGCACAACGTACAAAAGAACATCTGGTTAGTACCTAATGATTTCTAAGGGATCGTTTGGTTGGAAAGGTGTTACGGGATTAATTATTTCATCTTTTTATGAGGATAAAAAATACTAAAATTCTGAGATAATTAATCCTGAAATTAATTATACCATAATTTTTTTTCAATTAAATTTGGGATAAACTCTTCTTAAATTTAATCTTGGGATTAATTAATCTTTGTCCCTCGTACCAAACGAGCCCTAACACAACAAAGACTGTCCAAAATAAATAGTTTTCAAATACTAAAACGTACAACTTTTTTTTTTGAAATGAATTAAAAAGGAAAATGCGTATACAATAAATCTAATAAAATATAGTACTAACTTTTACGCATTTCGTCTATGCTACGAGGGTGTTTGGATGGGCTTTTAAGCTGGTTAAATCAGCTTTTAAGTTCCTTTTAACTTTTTTTTCCAGTGTTTGGCAAAATAAAAAAGTGTTTGAAATAAGTTAAAACTGCTTAAAACAAGCCAAAAGTAAAAAGCTGTGCAATCCCAATTTATTATTTTTTGGCTTAAAAGTTATTTCTACTGAAAAATCACTCTTTTAAAGCCAATCCAAACGGACTCTATATCCGGACACTTTTTGATTTGTCTAGTTCACGAAGAAAGAAACTTTTAGTATATATATATATATATATAAGTACATAGTATGTGTTTATTTATGTAAATTTTCATTGTTTAGAACATAATTTTAAATATATATAAAAAATTGCTAGCTTAGTACATGACAAGAATTCATCAAAAACAAGTACATTTTTAAAACTAGTTAAATTGAATTTGTTGCATGTATTAATTAATTAGTGCACTAAAGTTTTTTAATTAAAGGGCACTTCACTAAACTCTGGTCATAAAGACAAAAAGCTTTTTGAGCTGATGAGTATTACAAGAGAAAAAAGAAAGATAAAGAAAACAGGTCATGAGTTTTAATGTAAGGTATTCTAACTAATAAATAATGTATATGTACTGATATAGGTATTTGTTTATGTTTTTTTCAGGAAAAAGGATAAATACTGTTGGGGGTAACTTTAAATCCCACTCAACAAAATAAGATTGTTAAGGCAAGAAGCATAATTAAATTCAGTGACCAAAAAGGGATAGTGCTACTAGCTAATGGAACACTTATAATTGTTTTCTTTTTCTTTTCAACTTCTTTTTTTGGGAGTTAAAAGCTGCATTTGTTTGCATTCAATGAGAAACTCCCTTTTTGTCTTGGTTGATGGAAATGGGGGGGGGGGGGCTCACCTCACTTCTGCTTATTTAAAATATAATGTATTCGCGCCATGCACGAGTCTAATTATTTTTTTTCTTTTTATCTTTTTAATATTTCTTGGTCTATTATTAATTATATATTTTCTACGCCTTTAGGAAAAGAAGAAAGAGAATAAGGTTTTGTGTAATAACGTATAGAACCACGATTACATGTATTGTTATTTATCTTTTGCATTATGTGCATTTTAACTTTTCTAAAATCGTATTATTATACCAATCACTTTGAAACACTTGTCGAGTGTAATATTTTATTATACAGTGATTAGATAATAATCAAGTAGAATTTAAATTATTTCTACATATGTCCTTTTTTTATTTTAATTTTTTTTTGCATCCCTAAGTCTTAAATTAATTATTATTAAATATCAATTAAAAGTCAGTTGAAAAATAAGTCGTCATATAGTTTAATTCTTTTAGTATTTTCAATTGTGTTAATGTATTACTTTTTCTTTTATACTAATCAAAATTTGAATAATAAAACATATTAATATTATTCCCAAATAGTTGATGAAAAGGTATTTTTTGGTTCATTGGAACAATAATCGTGATTTTTAATTATTAAGAATTTTAACAAGAAAATTTGTATTTTGTTCTAGTTGAATTACATAATATTATAAATAAATTAATATCTCTTTCACTCTAAATACTAATCAAATTGACCTTAAATTAAAAATATTGCAGTTTTTTCTAGTTTCATTTGATATGATTGAGATACTATTTAGGGTATAATGCAATTTTCATCACAATAGTAGTATTTGGTGAGACTTTTTTAAAAATAATTAATTATATATTTATGTATTTTAAAATTTATATAATGTTGAATTCTTATTGAATAGAGTATCTACTCAACTAACTTCGATCATAGAGGGAGAAGTATAATCTTGTATGATGATACTTCTCACACTTCCTAATATATAATAATTTTTATATGAAAAAAGTTTCACAAATTAATTGTCTTAATTTTTACTTCAGATATTCTCAACTCATATTTTAGAGAAGGGATACTTATTATACAATTTGATTTTTTTTAATATTCTATAATAAAAAAAGGGACTTGAAACTATATTTATTCTTAAATAACTTTTTCCTGAATGTTATAAAGTATTCCAATTGAAATTGCAATTTTAATGAGAACTTTGTATAAAATGATATCAGTTGATAATGATAATAACATTTGAATGTGAATCTACATACATTATCACTAATTCCTTTTTAATGAAATCTTCTTTACCTCGAATAGTTAATAAATAAAATAATTTTTCTTAAGGAGATAATAGAATTGTCATATATAAATGTATGTGACCTTAGTATTTTTAATCAGGTGAATATTTGAATTATAAAATTACCAAAAAGATAATTTTTCTAGTTAAAAGTACTTATTGAAAGAATAATAATAACAATCAAGTAATGCATTTAATAAAGATAACGAAGGTTGAATGAGTGAGGTCCACCTAAAGAATTGAATAGCTTATGGCCACCTTAGTTTTGTTTTTTCCTGTTATTAATAACCCACAACCAAACTTTTGAGCATAGTATACAAGCAAACAGTGTACTAATATATTTAAAATGACTATTATACCCTTGGTCAACCACCTCTTCTCTCTTCTGTATAATAGAAATATATTATTTTTCCAAATTTAACATTACAATAATATTTATGTCTCAATCTCAAACAAGTTAAATGGATGTGGAAGGGGGTTACGCCTCAAGAGATGTGATGTAAACAACCTCTCGCTGCTTTCACAGTTCGAACTCATGACTTATAAGTCACATGAAAATAACTTTATCATTGCTCCAAGACCCCCTTCAAATAAGTTGAAGATAGGTTTACCGTTGCTCAAACACGTGACCTATATATCTCAATTTCAAATAAGTTGAAGACCAGAAATTAAGCTAGCGTTTAGCCATATATTCTCAAATTTGTTTTGAAAATCTGATTTTGGTGAAGTTTGACTTGAAGATGAAAATGTGCATACGTTTTCAAAACATATTTTTCAAAGTTATTTTGGAAAAAACATGTGTATTATTAGGGATTTGGCCCAAAACCAGCTATTGATTTTAGGATTATGCCAAAATATAGGTAAAATTTATGACCAAATATGTGTTTGCCAAATAAAACTCAAATTTATTTTGGCAATTTCTATGACCAAACGGGTCCTAACTAATTTCACTGTGATGGTTAGTCTACAACTTTTCTTTTATTCGGATTAAGACAGACAATAAAAAAACTAATACCAACAATAACAAAAAATAACCAGTGTAATTTTACCGATAGAGTCTAGGAACAGTTGAATGTACACAAACTGTGCTCTTATCTGAGGGTAGTAGAGAAGTTGTTTCAAGAAGACCATCGGCCAGGAAAAATAGAGAGGAAACACTAATAGCAAGAAATAAGTTGATATAAATAGAATTATTTTTCTAAATCTAACAATGCAGAAAAGAAATTACAAAAAGAAAAAAGAATCAATACCATGATTATGCTCCACATATATATATATTTTTTATTTTTTTTAAAAAGAAAAGGAAAAAACAAAGAGAAAAAGGCAAAATGCAAAGCAAAAGAGAGAAGGTTGATGAAGATGTGTGGGTTCTGTACTGTCTTTAACCTGTCCCCTCCACTCAACACAGTATTTGTTGGGGCTATCTTTCTCAACAAAAAAAAAAAGAAAAAAAAAAAGAGAGACAAGAGTCTTGAATCCAAACACATTGGCTTTTTTGTAACTTTTGGTTCTGTGCTACCTTAGCAATTGTCTATGTCTTCTGCTCCCTCTTCTCAGAACTGCAAATGGGAAGATGAGGAATCATACTTTGAATTTCTTGTTATTATTTGATACCCTCTTTTCTTCTCCAAAAAACATGACTTTCTTCTTCTTCTTCTTCTTCTTTTTTATTCAATCTCTTTTCCCTCTTCTTGCTTTAAATATTAACATTTCTTGAACCATGATTTGACTTCATTTCTCAACTTTGTGGCAAACTCTTGATTACTCTCCTCTCAACTTTTAATCTGCTTTTTTCCTTATTTCTTTGTTTGTTAAAGGTGTAATGCTAAACTAAGAACAAAGAAAACCAAACCAAAAAAACAAAAAAAAACAAAAAAGAACCATTTTATTTGGTTTTAATGGAAATTGATCTGAACCATGCAATAGTAAGTGAAGTGGAGAAGAATGCATGTTGTTGTAATGGAGAATGTGACAAAAAGGGTGTTGGTGGTAGTTGTGTTAATTGCAATTTGTCCACTACTTCCACTTCTTCTTGTTCCTCAAATACATCTTCCTCTTCTTCTTCTTCACTTACTCTTTCCTCAATTTATATGGAGCTTTGGCATGCTTGTGCTGGCCCTTTAACAAGTTTACCTAAGAAAGGAAATGTAGTGATTTATTTCCCTCAAGGTCATATGGAGGAAGCTGTTTCTGTCTCTCCTTTTTCACCCATCAAAATGGATTTTCCAACTTTTGGTCTTCAACCTCAGATCTTTTGTAGAGTGGAAGATGTTCAGTTGCTTGTAAGTTCTTGATTTTTGGATTAAAGGTTTTAGCTTTACTTGTTAATTCCTTACAGTATGTTTTTTTTTAATAATCTTGTGAATTTATAGGCAAATAAGGAAAATGATGAGGTTTATACACAGCTCACTCTTCTCCCTCTTCCAGAGGTAAGACCAATTGCAACTGCAGCTATTTTAATGTCCAATCTTGATTTTTGCTGTTCTATGTTCAATTTGTGGATAAAGGTGTTAACTTTACTGTGTTTAGCTGTTGTTCTATGTTCAATTTGTGAATGAAGGTGTTAACTTTACTGTGTTTAGCTGTTGTTCTATGTTCAATTTGTGAATAAAGGTGTTAACTTTCCTATGTTTAGCTGTTGTTCTATGTTCAATTTGTTGATAAAGGTGTTAACTTTACTGTGTTTAGCTGCTGTTTTTGTTCATTTTTTTCAATGTAAGGGGCCTTTTTCAGTTCTTTTAGCTTGAAATGGTCTTTGTTTTTAGTATGACTTTTACCATGAGCAAGAATTGAGTTTTCCATGATTTGTTGGTACTTTTCACAGTCAGTGGCTATAAGCTTAAAGGGGAAAGAACATGAAGATTTGGGGGTGGATGAGGAAGGGAATGGAATTAATCCAGGAAAATCGGCTTCTCACATGTTCTGTAAGACGCTGACCGCTTCTGATACCAGTACCCATGGCGGCTTTTCAGTTCCCCGTAGAGCAGCTGAAGACTGTTTTCCACCTCTGGTGCGACTCCATTGTGCGATTTTTGATAGAAGAGATTGTAAGCTGATTGCTTGTATTGTCTGGTAAATTTACTTCTAACTTGTTGCTACATTGTGAAATGTGTAGGATTACAAAGAGCAAAGGCCATCTCAGGAGCTGATTGCTAAGGATCTGCACGGAGTCGAGTGGAAATTTCGTCACATTTATAGAGGTATTAAGTTAAATGCTTAGATGCTTGCTCAGTCTGAGATTCTTATGACGTGATGCTTTTCTTTCAGGCCAGCCGAGGCGACATTTGCTCACTACTGGATGGAGTATTTTTGTCAGCCAAAAGAATCTCGTCTCAGGAGATGCAGTTCTCTTCTTGAGGTATACATATCTTGACACAATGGTATACTCAGAGTGGTTAACTTTTAAGGCGCTAGAACATATGAAAAATTTAAAGTCATTGTGCTAGAAAGCTGTCAGAATCATTAGGTCCAATTCCTACTTTTGCTATGCAATGACCAGTTAGGACATCATTGCCAAGATTTTAATTGTTCCGATATTCAATTTTTGAAGCTTGTTCAGTTACCGTAGTTGTTTAAATTTTATTGAATTAGTCCCAATGATCTTTGTAGGGGAGAAGGCGGAGATCTCAGGCTGGGAATAAGAAGAGCTGCTAGACCTAGAAATGGGCTTCCTGAATCGATAATCAAAAGTCAATATTCTGGTTCTGATGTTCTTTCAGCAGTTGCTACCGCTGTGTCAGCCAAGAGTACATTCCATGTTTTCTATAGCCCAAGGTATTTCGCTAAATCTCTATGTATGGTTTTCTTTTCTGTTTAGTTGTTGCCTAATTGACATAGTAAAATCTGTGGTAATATCCCATGTCTGTACAGTTTTACTATTTAAGGCTGTACGATGTTAATTAGATTTGATATTCACGTGCCTTAATTTTAATCGCATTTATTTGACGAAGGCAAAACAACCAAATATGTATAAATAAAGATTGCTAGTTTCCATCCAACTTGTTGTTGGTGAAGATTGAAATGAAGTATCTATGTTTTGGATAACAACCATATAATACTTCAAGTTAATATCTTAATAGATACAAATGGTGTGACCTTCTACATGCAGACAAGTCGTATTAGAAGATTTGCTTAGCTTTCTATAAGGAAATAATTGCTCTAGGATTAAAGTTATGGAGTACTATTTATGGTCAAACTTGGGAACTAAATTATTTTTGATGATGTGAAGTTTGATATCCACAAATATTATTGTACTAATTTTGTTTAACATAAAGATGTTTCTTTAAAATTTAAATTAGGCTGATTAGGGATGGTTCTATTTTTAATCACGTTACAGTTTAAATGTTTGTTATTTACTTGACAAGGTCATAGATCTCAGAGTGAAGTATATATTGATTTACTATCTCCCTTTCAGATGATTTTGAGTGTTATTTTTTTAATTTCTTGAAATAAATGTCAGTGCATAGACAATGCGGAGACCACTGTATAAGACAGATGACACCGAAACATCAATCATTGTTTTCATTGTTACAAATCATTGTGTTATTTTAATAAGAATGACGTGATATAACACTGAAGCAAGAGGTTAGATTTGGACTGTCATTGGTGGGAGCGCCAGTAGTCACCTTTATTAATAGTCCTGGATTTCCAGTAGTCAGATGAAAAACATTAGGCGAGACAAAAATGAGCTCGTTCGATTAGAATGAGTCGTTCACATGCATATGTGCTTGCCGTGCAAATGTGGTGCATGCATTCTCCAGTGGCTCATGTCAAGTAGTTTTGCCTAATAAACTAATTCTGTACCTCTAATGTCTTGTTTTTCATGATCGCTAAAGCAATCAATGGACTAAAGGATGATCTTTAGTGTGGTAAAAGTCTTGCAATAAATCCAGTAGTGGAACATCTCTATCCTATCATGTATATAACTACGCAACTTTACAATATCTAATTTGTAACTCTTTATTCTCTGGACCATTTTTCATGCATATTTATGAATTGGAGCTGCCGTTTATTTTTAGTGATGTTTATATGCTACACAATGATGTTGATTTAGCATTCTTCAAGTTTGAGGTGCATGAGGAATATTCCAGGTAAATCTCCATAGGAGTGAACTATATCAGTATTATGGAAACCAGTTTAACATCCGAGAAGCAAATTTCTTAGAGAGGAACGCATGACCTTATAAAGTTTGTGAGGAAGTGCATCTATGCGAGATCTTTATGAAAATAGAATCAATAGTATAAGACGTTAATGCTCTTGGAAGTTAAATCGTTTACTTTTTTGTGTCGCAATTTTGTGTCTCTGTTTGGCTTGTGAACATTCAGACCTATGATTTAAAAACCACTTGGTAAAACCCTTAGACAGTATGGAAGGGTCGATTCAGTTAAAAAGATGCACAAAGCGTGATTTCTGCTGCTTCCTTCATTTCATATGTGTCCCAAGAAGATTCGTGTCCAAATTATATAACCTTTTATATCCTATCTAAGCAACAAAAAAGAATTATAAATACTAAAAAAAAAGAATTTAATGGATGAAAAAGTCTCATATTATGTGCAATCCTGTAATTAAATTCCTTTATGTTAAAGTGTGTGAAATTTACTTTAAAGTCACTTTTGCAGCCTGCGGGAGTTTACATTCCTGAATTTTCCAGATATTATTGATGCTTACATAGATGGTTTTGAGAAATTTTTTTTGCTTGTAATATAGGGCAAGTCATGCTGATTTTGTTGTACCGTACCAAAAGTACATGAAAAGCATCAAAAGTCGGATTCCTGTTGGGACAAGATTTAAAATGAGATTCGATTTGGATGATTCACCTGAAAGAAGGTACTTGTATCCTTACCAAATCCCATATTCAGCTTTTCTTTGCAGAAAGTTTATAAAATTACTGCATGCAGGTACAGCGGTGTAGTGACCGGGATAAGTGATATGGATCCTTTTAGATGGCCCAACTCAAAATGGAGATGTTTGATGGTACTCCTAGCATATACTTAGCATTTAATTGTATATAGAAGTTGTTATGCTCCACTTATAATTTCATGTTTTTCAGCCAGTTGGAATATGTTCTATTTATCTAGGGTAATCTTCTTTCTTGTTATTTTCAGGCCCCTTTATGTTCTTGAATTTTCTGCCAGTGTTCCCTTGTAGCAGTACCCTTTTTATCCAGGCTCGGCGGTTTTTTGTTGAATATGTTCTTTTTTTCTTTCCATGAGCCGAGGGTCTACCGGAAATAGCCCCTCCCTGCCCTTTTAAAGGTAGGGGTAAGGTCGGTGTACACACTACCCTCCCCAAACCCCACTTGTGGGAATACACTGGGTTTGTCGTTATTGTTGTTGTTGCTTGTTGTTTATTTAAACGTAAAAAATAATAATTAGAATATGGATGTGCATTAAAGCCTGTATAGCCCTTCAAGGCTAAGAATAATTATCAAACTATTCTTGCTTCGATTGTAACTACAATGAGAAATTGCTAAATGCTCAGTTGTAAGATGCTTGATAGATTTTTCTTGTCAAGACTGATAAAGTGTGCTGTGGGCATGATATTCAAATATATCCCTGTATTGCATCTTGAAATAATTTCTTCCAACCAAAGCTGTTAAAAGAAGTATAGTGTCCGTTGATCAACTCGTAAACTTTTTGATCTAAGTGTCCTTGGCATCAACTATAATAGGTCAGATGGGATGATGATATCATGAGTAATCATCAAGAACGGGTTTCTCCGTGGGAAATTGATTCTTCAGTTTCCTTACCACCACTGAGCATTCAGTCTCCAAGACTGAAGAAACTGCGGACTTGTCAGCAGGCTCCATCATTAGACAGCCATTTTGCTGGTACTGATCAAACTTTCCGAATATTATTTTAATTATGTTTTCATGATTCCACTAACGTTCTCGATCTTTTTCCTTCTTTATTTTTCACAGGAGGGAGTGCTCTTTTGGACTTTGAGGAGTCGGTAAGATCCTCCAAGGTCTTGCAAGGTCAAGAAAATTTAGGTCTGATATCACCTCCCTATGGATGTGATAAGACAGTCCGCCCACTGGATTTTGAGCTGCAAAATGTAGCTCGTCACAATCTCATGCCAACTGGTATAGAGAACATAATTGTTGGAGACTTTGTGAAAACTCAGCCTCCAACAACCTACACAGGCTTTCTGGAATCCAATAGGTTTCCAAAGGTCTTGCAAGGTCAAGAAATTTGCTCGTTAAGATCCCTTACTGGAAAAGGTGATGTTAATTTTGGTGCTTGGGGAAAACCTGATTTTGGTTGCAATGTTTTTAGCACATATCAGAGGCCGAAGACCAATTTCTATCCTCTTGCTTCTGAAGGGGCGAGGAATGTGTTTCTACCTTATAATGCGATGTATAGAGCTGGACAAGATCCTGTAGTGCATTCCTACATTAATAATAATTTCCAAAGAGAAAATCCTACCTTGAACCAGAATTCAGTCCAAAATGGGGTTAGGAGGGAAGAAGGTGGAATGCAGAAGTTTGCAAATGAGCAGAGGCCGCTGGAAATGTCCAAATTGTCTATTCCAGAGACAAATTTCAAGAATGAGAACGGTGGCTCCTTAAATGCGCAAGCTTCTTGTAAACTATTTGGCTTTTCCTTGATAAAAGAACCCTCTACTCCTAGCTCGCACAGTTCTGGTAAGAGGAGCTGTACAAAGGTAAGCTTCCATAAGCGCGCGTAACGGATTGGAAATGCTTTCACTTCAGACTCTATTGCTAATATTTAATAAATGGGTGAAGGTTCACAAACAAGGCAGCTTGGTTGGACGAGCCATTGATCTCTCAAGGTTGAATGGCTATGATGATTTGCTGGTTGAGTTGGAGAGGCTTTTCAACATGGAAGACCTCCTAAGAGATCCCAATAAGGGATGGCGAATCTTGTATACCGATAGTGAGAATGACATGATGGTTGTCGGAGACGATCCATGGCAGTAAGTCTCTTTTTCATGCACTTGAGTTCTCATTGCTGTCTCAATTATTTTATACCAAGTTCAAAAGATATCACTTAAACGATTATGAATCATGAGAACCACCCAAAATTGCTCTTCCAATTAGCTTCTTGAGTTTTGAATGTTAAATCATCTCTATGGAATCCGAGTTTTCTTTTACTTTTCTCCTCCCATATTAAGCTAAAAAGTCCACTCAACTTGTTAGGACATTGGTATTTTGCAATGAATAATTAACCCAAATAGGCCCACCTAATTTATTAAACTAAAAATAGTCGGCGGATGTATAATTTATGTAAACTTCATGTATATATGTGTATAATTGTGTATACTCTATGTATACCGGCTAAAAGAATTCTTGAAAAAGGTATAATTTCCGTTGATTGGTCGATACACTTACGGGTACTTTCTAATAATGACTGTTGTAGTGAGTTCTGTGAGGTAGTGTCCAAGATCCATATATACACTCAAGAAGAAGTGGAGAAAATGACAATTGAGGGGATAAGTGATGATACTCAAAGTTGTTTGGAGGAGGCACCGGCATTCATGGATGCCTCGAAATCTTCTTCAGTTGGCCAGCCTGATTCTTCTCCAACTGTAATCAGGATATGAAGATGCTGAGATCCTACGCATGTCGCGCTTCTTATGTTAAGATATGTGATACTATTCCACCCACCAGATGTCCCTGTTATATGTTAAATAAACTGTTATTCCTTAGTCAACTTGTGAAGTTATGTTGGAAGTCTATTTTCAACTTACAATGGGGCTTGTAGTTTTAAAATTATATGGTGACTCATATACCATAACTTTGTATTCTGACTATTTTCCACTATGTATAATATTGAACATTGTATGACTACCCCTCCAACCACCTCAAATTGTGCCTGGGAAATACTATATCACCTACTTTAACTTTGTTTTAACCTACTTATATTTGAACATTAGATTATTTTATCTTGTCTAATCTCTTCTATGTTGCTCGGATTCTCCGAAAATGTGGCCAGATACGTGTCGGATCCTCCAAAGTAGTGCATTTTTGAACGATCCGACACGGGTGCGGCAACATTTTGGAGAGTCCGCGCAACATAGAATCTCTTAGGGTCGTTTGGTTTGAAGACAAGTTATGCTGGGAAGAGTTGTAGTGAAATTAGTTATGATGGGATTGGTTATTTTGGTATTGTTTCTTATTGACGGTTTAATATGTTATATTAATGCTGAAATTGTCAATTTTATTGTTTTATCCTGGAATTACTGTTACACCCTCTAACAGTGATACTATTTTTAATCTTCCCAGGATTAGTAGTAACCAAGCAGTACTAAATTTATATCCTAGGATAATTTTTGCTTATCCATCGTATCAAACGACCCCTTAAGGCAAGGAGGATAAAATTGCATTGAGAGGAAATGTGGGGTAGCTTCGACATACCTATTTATTGCCCAGTAACGAGTCACTGTCATGTTTCATGTAACTTGTAAGCTTTATATTATCTACTGATTCTTATTTCTGTTCTGGTGTCTTTCTAGGCCAGTAAGTAGGAGTTGTTTCTCTTTGTGGAGACTTGTAAAATGAGAAAACCAGACACAAACAAAAAATAGTTTGATATGTCTAAGGAATGTGTGTGTGTGTGTTTCCTTTGTTTCTACTGTTGGACTTGCAGGAAATCCTACTTCAATACTCCCTCCGCTTCACAATAACTGACCAGTTTCCTTTTTCATTTTGGATCAAAATAAGTGTCCACTTATGTAATCAAGAAAGAATTCAATTTGTTTTTACAAAATAACCCCTATGTGTATATCCCTAAGATATTTTCTTACTCCTCACATAAATGTTTAATTAGGGGTAGTTTAGTCATACTAGGTATTTTTGTATAGAATTTAGTATTTTCTTAATGGGCGTGCTAAAAGCAAATTGGTCACTTATTGTGAACCGGAAGGAATATGTCTGAATCGTAGCTACCGCTTGGCTATAGATTTGGCTGGATTTTTTTCAAAAAAAAATATAAATATGAATACACTATTTGATTATGGAATATGATCAACTTATGAAAAATCTTTTGAAAAGAATTTCAGGTTCCCAAAAGCTGGTTTATGCAGTTTGTGAAATTTTTTCTTTCACTCACAAAACTTTAATTTTTTTCCAAATAAAATACATGTCCAAAACACAACTTCAACTTCTACAAATTATTTTCAATACAACTTTAAAAACTTTTCAAATTTCAACCAAATCTATGTCCAAACTCTAGCTTAGATCTTAAAGATAGTGAAATAAATGCTCTATGAAAACAGAATTGAATAGAAGAATTTTTCTTATTAGTTTTTTATGATTTACATAAGTACATTGCACTATCACCCGCAGTGACATTAAAATGATACAAATATTGTCTTTCTAATTTAATAGTAATTCATAAAATAAGGTTTAACTAACAGTAGGATTACTTTGCAAAAACAGCGTTTTTCTAATTATTTTTGGTGGGGGTGGGGGGTTGTTAAGGTCATAGATTGCACTGGTAGTGTAAATAGGTCAGACTATAACACTTTAAAAGTATGTAGCCTTACCATTTGAATATTTTGATGAAGTGGATAACCAATGACAACCCTATAGCTCATTTTTTAATATTCCGTGTAAGGGTGGCAAGTGGACCGGGCCTGGACTAAATGGGCCAAGTGGGCCGGACTAAACGGGTCCGGGCTAAGCAGGCTAAATGTGTGGAACCGGTCTCCTATGGGCCTAAGCCCACATGGGGCCCGGGTTAAGTGGGTCGGGCCCGCGGGCCAAACGAGCCTACACGGGTCCAGGCAATTTTTTTAATTTTTTTTTTATGTAAGGCAATTTCTTATAAATCTTGTAATTCATATTTAAACACAAAAAATAGTAAATTTCTTCAAATTAATAATAATAGTACTTCAAACTTGCACTAACATTGCATAACAAATTAATACTACATCAAATTAATTTAACAAACTACAACATTAAGCATAATACATCTAATAAAATTAAATAACACAAGTTTGAATTAAACTTAAAATATAAGATACGAATGTCTTGAGGACGCGCTTGACAAGACTTGATTATATGCCTCTTTAAAGAGCCTGTGCCCTCCACCTTTCGCCGAGTGAAGACAAAACCACAGTGCTTGCACGATATCGTGTAAGTTTCTTCATTTTTTTCCTACCAAATTATAGTGTTCCCGAACAAATGAGGTAATTCTAGAACCACCGGACATGATTTAACTTGAATTGAGAATTTGAGTAGAGAGAGATTGATGATTTTGTGAGTAAAAATGAAAGAATGAGAGGGTATTTATAGTTGAGAATAGAGAAAAAGTGTAATTATAAAAAGTTTGGGGTTAAAACAAAGTTTGGGGGCCAAATGACTATTTTTTAAACATGTCAAACGGCTAGTTTTTGAAATATAGCCGTTGGCTGTTTAATTTTTTTTAATGTATTTATATTATATTATCTAAGGCAATTTATTGTAAATTATATTATATAATTATGACTTATGTCTTGTAATTCAAGTTTAAACACAAAAAAAATAGTAAAGAGATATTCAAACTTGCATTTACTGTAAATTATATTATATAAGTGTGATTCTAGAGTTACAAAATTTTTGTTATGTAATTATATTATATTATATAAGACAATTTATTATAAATTATATTATATAATTATGACTTATGTCTTGTAATTCAAGTTTAAACACAAAAAAAAAACAGTAAAGAGATATTCAAACTTGCATTTATTGTAAATTATATTATATAAATGTGATTCTAGAGTTACAAAATTTTTGTTATGTAATTATATTATATTATATAAGATAATTTATTGTAAATTATATTATATAATTATGACTTATGTCTTGTAATTCAAGTTTAAACACAAATATTTAAGGAAATGTCTTATAATTTTTATTAATACGATATTTAAAAAAATGGCAATATCTTTCTTAGTCTTCCTCCCCCCAATGGAATGAGCACAACTAAGGTACTAATACCACCATTAAAAGGGAAAAAAACTAATCAAGATGTGCCAAAATACAAGTTACATATTAATCTACATAGTATCTCTAACAAATTTCATAAATCCTTCAAGGTTGGGAGGAATTTCCGTTGGTGGTGGCGGAAAAGAAGCTTGTTCATCACCGCTTCCGGGCGAAGCAGCATCCTCCGCAAGTTCCGCTAGCATTTCTTCATAAGCTTCGTCTATATCCGGTTGTGATTCAGCAAGTCCAAAATTTCTTCTTTCCGACCGGATCCAATCTCTGAAGAGTACTGATTTTTCTAAGCTCTCCCTCATAGACGCTCTATTATCAACGATTTGAAGTCTCGCTTGGCTGAAAATATTCTAAAGTTGAAGCTTGAATACTTAAAATATCTCGAGCCATCCTTGAAAGAACCGGGAAGTGTTTTTCTTTGTCCTTCCACCATTCCAAAACATTGAAGGTGCCGTATGGATTCTCTGATTCAAGTCCCTGCGACAAATAAACTTGAAGCTCATTTAGTTGTGAACCATCACCAATATTATCACCTTGAGAACCCCTGAACCCCGTCCAAGAACTAAGTGCTTTTAGCCCCGCAGATCTTTTAGGAACCTGTGAGCTAGACGAGGTAGGAGTTGGAACATTTGGTCTAGAGTGATCTAATGCTACTTGATAAGCATTATAAATTGTTTGAGCATTTATTTTAATTGACTCTTTTTCATCTTTAAGTGTACCAAATTCCTCAGGTGAAAGAGGTAAAGCATTATAAATAGTACTATACCAATAGTGAGGACCTCCTAATTTCATTGTAGGATTTAACATGGCTGCAATACCATAAAGAGGGGGATAGGGAAAAAAATATTTTTTAAACTTAATTTTCATATCACTAATAGCATTTTTGTAAACTACCTCACCCTCTGAAAATTGAGTAAATAATTCTGCAAGTGCTGAAATATAAACTAAACAGTTAGAAATAGTAGCATAATATTGCCCCGATAATTCATTTGTAGCAACATGAAAATATTCTAAAAAATCTAGAAGAATTTTAACATTAGCCCAATCTTGATTTGTAAGGTGACCATCATCATCATCATCATCACTAACACGAGCATTATACGTTGCCATTATTGGGTTTCTATACTCATATGCAACAACTAAACTTTCATACAAGTAATTCCACCTAGTGGGGCAAGGTTTAGGAACCTTTCTTTCTCTAAGGCCAAATTCATCACATTTTTTATAATATTCTCTAACTCTACTTCTACGGTTTGAATAAAAAAGCCAATGAAGAGCGAATTTAACCTTTGCAATTTCAGCATTTAAAGTTTTCAAACCATCACCGACAATTAAATGGTAAATGTGACAAATACATCTAACATGAAAAATATTACTAAATGCAGGACTTAGTGTAGTTGTAAGATAGCCTATAGCATTAGTGTTATTAGAAGCATTATCCATTGAAATTGCCATTATTTTATCTTGAATGCAAAAATATCTACAAATATCATGAACTGTCTTAGCAATAAACTTACCTGTGTGACTAGAAGTAATTATTCTATAAGCAATAATGCGCTTTTGCATTATCCATTCATCATCAACCCAGTGAGTGGTAACAGTTAAATAATCACAGTCATTACCACTCTTACCAATATCAGTAGTAATAGAAATGCGATTACTAATATGAGTAAATAAATAGCGCAAATATTGTTCATATTCATGTTTATATTTATAAATATCAGACTTTACGGTTGTGCGAGGCCATCCTTTATAAGTAGGATTAAAAATTCTTCTAATATAATGGACAAAGTGAGGGTTAGAGGGAAAACTATATGGTAAGCACATAACAGTAACCATTTTTGCCAATTCTTCACGATCTTTATTTGGATCGTAATATAAAATGCCACCGGTAACAGTGTTAATTCCCGGTTGAACTAGATTTGACCCGGTACTAGGGTTAACCTGAGTACCTACACTTGTCCCCCCTTGCTGAGCTTTCATTTGTTGAAATTTAATTTTAGCATTGTGTTTCAGTATGTGTCTACTCAAACTACTCGTACTCCCACGGTGGTCATTAAATTTATGAGACATCAGGAGACCACAAGTTTTACACTTAGCCTTATTTTGATCTTTTAGTTGAGTAAAAAAATGCCAAACAAGAGATGTTTCGACCCGTTTACCACGTTGTCTATTAAAAGTAGGGGTTACTACAGAAGGGTCATCCGGGGCATCATTTGGATTATTATCAATTTGGTTAACAACATGACTAGTAGGTGTATCATTAAATTGGGGAGTTTCATCTAAATCATCATTTTCCTCATCATTTTCATAGATAATTGGATTACCATAAAGAGAATTCATATGTTCATCATTTAATTGTGAACCTGGTGTAAGATCATGTATAAACTGACTATCGATAAATTGAAAACAAGGATTATCACTATCAAGAATAATAGGTGGGGGAGAACGGGTAACATGTCTACGTCGGGGAGCCGGGGAAGTAGTAGTAGCTTGCCTACTAGATTCACCAATTTTAGATTTACTCTTACCACCAAACATTTTTTCAAAGAAAAGTCAATATTAATTATAAGGAAAACAAATTAAACAAACAAAACTATAATACTAAAACTTAAGAGTTGGAACGAGTTTACCGAATTGACAAACAACTTCTTGAAAATTGTATAATGTTGAAGACTTGAATACTTCAATTCACCAACTTCACAATTTTTCACAATTTGCAATCATAAAATAAGCAATAGAAGAAAATTAGAGAGAGATTGATGATTTTGTGAGTAAAAATGAAAGAATGAGGAAGTATTTATAGTTGAGAAAAGGAAAAAAGTGTAATTATAAAAAGTTTAGGGTTAAAACAAAGGTTTGGGAGCCAAATGGCTATTTTAAGGGGCCAACGTAGGGCTGTTCATTTGGATCGGATATCCGAAATCCGAACCGATCCATTCAATTTCGGATTTTGGATTTCGGATTGGACCGGATTTCGGATTGTGTTTATAAAAATTTCGGATTTCGGATCGGATTCGGATTGGTATATTTTAATCCGATCCGATCCGAAATCCGAAATTATTAGGCAATGTATAAATACTACACTTTAATTTCGGATAGTCAGTATTTTCTTTACATCTTCCTCCAAGTTATTACCTTTACAATTGCTAGAGTTAGCTATATTGGCACCATAGTACTCTCATAATTGTATAAACATGAATTTTTCTTAATGCATTGCCTCTTTTACAAAGAAAATATACATATTAGTTTGCAACATTGAGGCATTTACGATCCGAAATCCGATCCGATCCAAACTTTAAAATCCGAATCCGATCCGATATAATTCGGATCGGATTCGGATTGCATTTTCTAGAATCCGAAATCCGAAATCCGAATCCGAAATGTGCTAAATCCGATCCAATCCGATCCGTGCACAGCCCTAGGCCAACGGCTAGAATTTAAAATTCTAACCGTTGGCCATTTTTTAAACAATTTTTTTTAATTTTTCGACTGTTGGGCCCGCTTGGCCCGGCCCAGGCCCGCCTGCCGGCCCGGGCTCACGGGTCCAAATTTAAAACCCACCCTCACGGGCCGCCCCGTTTAGCCTCGTGGGCCCCGGATCGGGCCCGGCCCACCTGCCAGCCTTAACTCCAGGCATGAAAGCACTAAAACCATTCTTCATAGGCAAATTCTTTATATTCCAGAAGAAAAAAACAAAAGGACAACATATTTGAACAATTTTTAGAGCTTCTGCCAAGGGAAAGAAAAATAATATATAAGCTAAAGGGAACCACTTCATTTATTTTCCTTTTGTTCCAAATTCGGGGGGG
>ML299736.1:0-18163 GCA_005239495.1 Nicotiana undulata | reverse complement strand
TGTTCTGTGTGGTGGGGGGGGGTGGGGGGGGGGGGGGGTGGGCGGGGGGGGGGGGGGGGAGGGGGGAGATCAATCTGTGTGCTATTTCTCAGGGAGCTCAAGACTTAATCTATTTCAATGTCATTGTTCTTTAAAGAGTTCACGGCCTATTATCATTCTTCTGATCTCACTTGTGCCTGCCCCAATCTCATACAGTTTGGCATCTCGCAGAAGACGTCCCGTTGGGTATTCATTCACATAGCCGTTGCCTCCAAGGCACTGAATCGCCTGCACCACACGCACAATCTCGTAAGCATATCATCTTTCCTACTAAACTTTTATAATCAAAATTTCCGGGAGCCAAATAATGACACACGATCCGAAATTCGGTGGACTACAGGCCGCCCCTCTACCCTATCATCTTTCCTACTAAATGATAGCAGCTTTGTGCCTTTAATTCCATTAACATGTTGGCATACCATAATAAGCCAAGACAAAAGAAATTTGTGAAGAATCCCCTAGCTGCTAGGGGATTCTTTCAGAAATTACAGTCGTTTTCTATGTTCTCAAACTAGTCAGAAATAATAATAGCAAGTCCTGAACTAAAGATGACGTGTGAACACAGACATAATTAATTATCAGAAACGAACAGCAAGGAATAAAGTTTTTCACCTGAAGAGCAACTTGGGTTGCTCTTTCAGCAGCAGTAAGTATAACACCAGCACAATCCTGAATAAATAAAATGTCTCTTTGGTTAAGTTTTAGTTTCTTTAAAATAAGGACACTAAAATTGAACAAGTGAAAGTTTCCGCTGCAAGGACCTTTGTATTAATATTGCCGCTGTCACATTCCCTTGCAACAGAATAGACATAAGATCTGTTGTGAACAATGACAAAGAATAAGCAAATGATACCATTGAACAGAATCAGTAAAGAAAACGATAGAGAAGAAGTATAACAACAAAGAACACCTGACCTTGAAGATTGCAAAGCTGTGTACATGTCAGCAACTTTTCCCTATAATTTCAGGTCAATAGCCCAGATAAGTTTAAGAATTCTGACAGACAAAGAACAGCAATAAAGGTACATTTGTCCAGAAGGCAGTTAGGAACCTGTATAAATTGATATTCTCCAATCGGTCGCCCAAATTGTTCTCGCTGTTTAACATAGGGGAGAACGACATCAAGACAGGCTTGCATAAGTCCAACAGGACCAGATGCCAAAACAAGTCTCTCTAGATCGAGCCCCGACATCAGGACATAAACACCTGAAGCAATAGAAAAACTTTTCTAAGAGAGAGGTAGGAGCAATGACATCGTCTAGGTGTATCACTATGATAAAGGATTAAAAAAGAGACGAGGTAAACAAAAAATAACATCAAAGGAAGTCGCTGCAAAAGACCTACAATCTCTCACAAGCTATGCAGACTTACAAGAACTTAACAAATACTCGCACCATTTCAATTCATACGATGGTGTTGGACATGAAGTTTAAGATTTTCATGTTTATATCAGTGTTGTCGAAGGCGAAAAGTGTTAAAAAGCGCACAGGTCTATCATGGCTTTAAGCACAAAGTGCAATTAAAGTGTGGGCTTTAGTTAAAAAAGGCGCAACGAAGAAAAAAGTAAAAATATATATGCACTGCAAGAAAAAAACTACCAAGTTCATTCATAATGATTTCCTTAAAAATTAATAATATCTTTTAGCCAATTATATTTATTGTATGTACCACTCTATTCAAGATAGAACTTATTGACAATGAGGCGTAGGCCTTAGAGCTTTGCCGACACTAAAGCGCAGTCTAAGTGAGGCGAAGCACATACCCTGAGCTTTTTTGAGCTTCAGGGCTTAAGCGCGCCTCAAATGAGCCTTTAATAACATTGGTTTGTATATGAATTAAACTAATGCTGGTGGAAGAAAATAGTGAAGTAACACTTGAAAAGTTCGCTCGATAAAGAAAAATCACATCAAAGTTTAAAATTTGGATAATTTAAGGAACTGAATTCTGGGAAATTGAAGAAGTAGACAGAAATGAAACGGTTTTAAACATTTTGGAAAATCCCAAAATAGGAGTGTCATATAAATTGAAACAAAAGAAGCAAATACAAAAGCATTACCAGCTAGTTTGGATTAAAGCTCAGTAACGTTTGGTTTATACTACTTAAAGGTTGGCATAAGGCTGAGTATTAGTTCTTTAGAGATTTTTTGTACAGAATTTCTATTGTTGGAGAATCCCTAATTGTTTGGAAAAAAAACAAATTATTAATTATTGGAATAAAAAAGGCCCGGATGGCATAGAATGAACATTGATGATTCATATAGCCAACCAAAATAGTTTAGGATTAGGCTTAGTTAGAGTTGTTGTAGTATTCTGAATTAAATCTCCATATTTCACTTGACATGCTCTTTCAAAAGTTAAAGAACATCTACCATTTAATCTTTGTGTAAATAAATATGCAGGAGATGACGTAGAATAACAAACTTTGAATAGTCCAATAGTAGTCCCGTGTAACTTCCTTGTATTACATACCAATCAGGTACTATGCAATCGATCAAAAAAGCTTTTTCTCTTTAGGGAACGGAACACTACTTGGTGCAACCAAAATAAAAAGATGAATATATAGTGTGCGAGGTAAAAAAAAGGATATTATCTCAGAAATAGTATAAGTAGGGGCAGTACAGCAGAATGAAGAAAATAGCTGGAATTCAGAACTAGTGACAGCTTAACATAAATCTTTTGAACTTAATTTATACATAAAAATCTAGACAAAAACTTTGTGCAACTCTAAGATTAAGAATTCTTTAGCATAAGCTGTATTTAAAAAATCAGATAATGCTGCACTCTCTTTGCTTGAAATTTTTGTAGCTCATTAGATCACACCCTTCAAGTTTTTACCCTTCTTTTTTCAGATTCTCCACTACTTATTCCGTTAGATAAGCTAGTCCCTCTTTTTTCGCTTTCAATACCGAAAGTGGAAGTAAGGTGTAATATTAAGGAAGAAATGAGGCAAGATATTTGGGCCAACATAGAAGTTAATTCAGAACTCATACCTTTTCCGACCTGCCCCAAAACATTTTCTTCAGGGACGAAACAGTTCTCAAACACAAGCTCACATCTACAGGTAAGATTAAAGTTATTAGGCCACCTTCAGTATAGTAACAAAAATATAAATCCAAACAGAGCAACACTTGGGCAAGATGTACATACGTATCACTCCCTCGCATCCCAAGTTTGTCTAATTTCTGGGCCGTAGAGAATCTGTATATTCAGTTAAAGTAGATGATAAGCATGTCCCAAGCTGTTATAATAAATCATGCTTTACTATTCGTCTCATGCAATCATGCAGCTATGAAAAATAAAGCAAGAAACAATTAGTATTTTCTCTCCCTTTTTCAGTACAGGGGGCATACCCTGGCATTCCCTTCTCGATAATGAACGCTGTGATTCCTTTCGAAGCAGCTGTTACATCCGTTTTTGCATAAACAACCTGATCCAGAAATAGATTTTCAAAACTGAACCTTAAAATTAAATTGCCGTTCAGAAAAAGACCAGAAATACAAATTCTAGATACACAAAGATAACACTTAGCCAAATGATATGAGGAAATTTGACATACGGCTATTTCTAAAGCCATGTTTTAGAAAAAAAGCACATTTTCATCTATCAATGATATCCGGAAAAATGAACTTGTAAGAGAATCTCACAGACAAACCTGAAAGTTCAGGTATTTGCCAAAAGAAAACATATAAAGGTAGGTGAACTCGAAAGAGGAGGAGAATTTTTTGTAAAACCAAAGAGTACATAGACTTTGCAGGTGCATCAATAGTATATCTCAAAAGTAAATTTTCAATAACCAATCTGCTGAGATTGCACATGTGCCAAAAGTGATTATGGCATACTGCTAGAAAGAAACCAGACAATTTATCTTACAAAATTAACAATCAATAAGCAAATTTAGATGAGTACTTCTATTTAGCTGATCACCAGATAAACCGAATAAATGAGAAAATTTTAGATGAAGAGTGCAAGAAAG
Source organism: Nicotiana undulata (assembly GCA_005239495.1). Lineage (NCBI taxonomy): Eukaryota > Viridiplantae > Streptophyta > Magnoliopsida > Solanales > Solanaceae > Nicotiana > Nicotiana undulata. The sequence goes on along the minus strand of ML299736.1, from coordinate 14,151 downwards.
AGCTCTAGGCATAATAAATAATAATCCAAGGCTGTAAAAGAGAAACTCAATTACAGGAACCAAAGTGGTGAATCAAATTCAACTAGAATAAAGGATTGCATGTTGAATGATTCATATAGCACAACGAAAGTAGCTACTCTCAGGAAAACAATCTAACTATTTTTATTTTATCCTTCACTTAATTTAACATTTTGAAAGAAAAAAAAACATTTATTTCTTTCCACCCTTCCTCGATATAACAAATGAGCTTCTCCAGAAATTTCACCTTCGCAGAAAAGAGCTTGCTGGTCTTTTCTCTTATTATCTTTCAACCGTTGATTTTCATATGGTATTATGTTTACGTGTGGTGTACATGACTTCTGCCCATCTTCCAACTTTCTCACCTAATAGATTAGGTATGTCAAACCTAAAATTCAAAATTTTAAGACTATTTTTAAAATGAGGTAATTAAATTACTATTACTACTAAAACAAACTAAGAACAGTAACCCTTTTTAATCCATTATATGTGATACAAAAGATAAATTCTCAGGAACTAATGGCAATCAAACAATATAAAGTGAGACGGAATCTTGACAAAATCGAAAAGTACAACAACAACAAACCCAATGTAATCCCACAAGTGGAGTATGAGTAATAAAATCAAAAAGGAGATGATATTCAAGAAAAGTACCAGCGTCTGAGCAGTTGGACCATTTGTGCACCACATTTTATTTCCATTCAGAACATAACCACCCTCAACACGATCAGCTTTGCACTTCATGCTAACAACATCTGACCCAGCTGAACCATGAAATGAAACTATTCAGTGACACTCTAACACATAAAAATTCACAAGCCTTTCGCTCTCTCGTAATAGCTGACCACCACTCCACTCAATGAAAAAGGAAATGGAGATTTATCAACCAAATTAATATGATGACGAGAGACACAAAATGAAAATTGAATTAACAGTATTTGGGGATTCAGGGTAGCTCACTTCGTGAGCTATCCAACCTCCACCATGTAGGTGTGGGTTCAAATTCCCATATGTACCCTCCTTCTCCATTCCCAGTCCCCTTTCTCTTATGTATAACAAAAGTAAAAATAAAATAAAAAGGAATTAACAGTAGTTACCATTAGGTTCACTCATAGCTAGAGCCCCCACATGTTCACCGGTGATTAGCTACATCCAATCAAGTCATATAAGAGTTAGCCACTATGTCAGCCATTCAGACATTTTATTTTAAAAAGAAGGGATTAAAATTAACTGAACAAGGATATTACAAATAAAAATAACAAATGTCCCACTTTTCTTGCCCCTAAATTTTTAAAGCCAAATCCTTGCCAAATGAAAGCCAGAAGAAATTTGGCCTATGTTTGAGCAAACCATAGCTCAACTTGCTCTCCATATAACTTCTTAAAGAGAATATTAGTGAAGTAAATTTACAAAATCCAACCATATGAATAACCTTCATCTATAACTCGAAGCCTACATCTTTCCTAATATTCTGAGTTATAAATCCATATCAGCTGCTTGCTATAAAAGTCTAGAGCTCATAATTGTAATTTATTGGTATTATACATTTGGTAGTTGGTACCACATGATTTCTGCCATTGATCATTTGAGCTAATCCAGTTCAGAAAATTTCTAGAGAAGACTTATCTAAGTTGTGGATGTTGTTGATGACTTGTAAGAAATAATAGACTAAGTATTTGAATCTTCAGTAAGTCAGTCTATTCACACCTAGTTCTTTGTGAATCGAGCTTGTGCCATTACTATGTGAAGTTGTTGAGTGCATAAAACTATGGCCTAACCTGGGCAAATGGAATACTCGCTCCAACAGTCATTTTTATTTTTTCCTTTTCTTTCTTTCTTTACCTTTTTTCCTGATAAAACATCAACTCCAACAGTTTCAAGTGATCTAGACTGTGGATGCACTTATGAGATATATTTTGGTGAAACATGATATCCTTAAGGAATACAAAACTAAAGAGGAACTTTCATGAGACTCCAACCATTGTACTAATAATGGCATATCTGAACCAATAAATTTAATAGAATTTATGCAGGGCAGGAGTAGACCGAATGGTAAAACATACATGATATAAAGGAGAGTTTTTAACATGAATATTCCTCTTTCAATAATCAGATGATTTTCTGAAAGAGATTATGTAATTTTGGTTCATTGAATATGAAGGGTGGTCTATTGAAAGACCACGGATGTAAATCACCTATACTGGAAAAAACATAAGTAGCTGGCAGGTAATGTAAATATACTACTGTAAACAAAATGTGATGGTGGAAGATAACCTTTGGTAGATACTTTTGCTTCTGCTCATGCGATCCATTTCTAACCTACAAAATCATCAGTAATTGTAAAATATTTGGCATGCAACGCAGATAGACCACCTATATATAAAAACGTGAGTGGTAAAACAGTTACCAACTGATTAATGCATAGGTTCGTGTGGGCACCATAAGAAAGGCCAACTGACCCTGATGCTCGACTAATCTCTTCCATGGCTATGCAGTGATACAGATAACCAAGGCCAAGTCCTCCATATTCCTCTACACAGACGAAAGGAGCAATCTCAGACATAAAACTTTCTCCACTGTCACAAGTTCCAGTATGTAAAGAAATTTATAGCTAAAGGAAGAAGAAAATCTGAAGGTCATAATGCTTAAAATGTTATGAGCGGGAAAAAGAAAGGATAGAAAACAAAAGGAAAGAGCGCTCTAAAGTGAAAGAAGTCGAGCTACACGGTTTCTCATTCCCTCCAAATAACTGCTTTCATATACATATTTTGGACATGGGATGTTAATTTCTTAATTCAAAAGGCAAAGAACGGTATCTCTTGAGCGAAATGAAGCATACTATTAGCTATATGCTTTTGCAACCCAAAGGAAGAGTAGGATAGACTCCTGTCTTTGTTTAACGCAAGTCAACAAATGAAAATCAATTCCCACAAGATAACGTCCCTCGGAAGTATGGGCTTCAGCAGAGATAAACAATACCACCAGAAAAAGATATCCTGATTAAAGCTTTATTCAAGACATCAGGAGATTCCGATTTCCGCTTACTCTATGTGAACCTAACTCCTGTTACACATGTTAAGAATATTGAAGCTCATCATCACTAAAACATTATACTCTAATCTGAATTTGAAGCTTCAAATTACATTGGCAACTGATAAAACCCTATTCTCAATCTGTAAAGATCATAGAGCCAGTGATGGAGTGCTAGATTGATCCACAACGAAGCAAACAAAGAAATCGTACAACAGCTTCGTCGTACACATTCACTTGCATTATACTATCTTCAACCAATTTCTACCATGGCAAGTAGCTGAAGCACACAATTCATAGTTAACCAATTAGTAGTTCAGTTCCTAATTGGATGCACGCTAGCGAGGATGCCTCATCAATTCAATTCAAGGGCAAATCCATTTCCTAGTCACACGGCTAAACACATATTGAAGTGAAACCTTAAAAGGGTAGAGCGAGACTTAAGAGCATAATAACAGAGACATTGAAAGTTATCATATTTTACATCTTCCCCCTTTTTTAGCTGGAACTACAAATAGGTGACTTTACAAATCCTTTTACTGTATGACTGCCTCCATACCAGGTTTCCCTACAGCAAAGACAGGTTGATCTAGTTATATGAAATAAAAGAACTGACGCGTGACAACTTAATCCCCAGTTAAGTGAGATTTCTCTTTTGGTATTGGTCCTTGCCATTTCATGGCAAGCTGATCATTGATGCTGAAGGCAGCGAACATAGTGGTTTCAAACACCATACAAGTGAAAGGCTGGTGGACAATAGACTGATTCAGACTTTCGATAATGTAAGGTACAAAAAAGTAAGAGCTGAGATACTGTTTCCAAGTTAGCACGCCCAATTAATAAAGAGCGTAATTGGCAGCTAGTAGTATGTTGATTCACTTGGGGAAAAAGTGTTCAATGAAATAATTTTGTTTAGCCCTATCACAGCTTCGGCTGATATAATGTCCAGGCATAAATGTCCATCTTAATGAACAGATTAAGCCTCCGACAGATAACTGTTTAGCCAGAATATCTCCAATACTATGTATGTAAGTTTCAATGAAATAATTTTGTTTAACCCTATCACAGCTTCGGCTGATATAATGTCCAGGCATAAATGTCCATCTTAATGAACAGATTAAGCCTCCGACAGATAACTGTTTAGCCAGAATATCTCCAATACTATGTATGTAAGTGCACAAAAATCAATTAAGATAATATGAAGTATTAAGTTACTTTTTGTATTCTCAGAATCCAGGAAAATAATGCAAGTCAAGAAAGAGTATAAAAGCAAGTACGGCTTTTAACATCAAGAAGGTTACACTATGGTGTCTATATCAGTGTCTGGGTTCTTCTTTAAAATATAGCTCTCTAGAGGAGTGTTAGTAGTTTTCTTCTCCGCCCTCTCATGGCCCTATCACATCAAAATCAATAAGGAGAATATGATCAAAGGCTTACCTGGCACTGTAATACCATGGAGATTAAAATTCCCCATTATTTTCCACAAATTAACATCCTGATATCGCAAGAAGAATCAAGGTTTAAATATCATTTCTTGTTAATAGAATACTCCTGAGAAAAAGAGCAGATATTGCATGTACCTGAGGGAAATAATTTGTTTTATCTATCTTTTCAGCATGAGGGGCAATATTCTCTTGAGCAAATTGTGCCACGCTTTCTTTAAACTGTAAATTTGCATACGGAAGAATTAGAAAACTGCCATACTGCATTCGAAAGAGATTAAATTCACATGTGATGCAACTAAAAATATTGCCTTAAAGTAATATTTATTCTTAACTGGCTTAAGTAGATAGGAAAAGTTTTCTGCGGTTAGTAAGTGATGTACTAACCGCTGAATTGCACGGGAAAATGCTAAACCAGTTTCTAATCCCATTCCCAGACCTCTATAGTGGTTCCAACCAGGGGTGGAACTAGGGGGAGGGAAGGGGGTTCAATTAATCCCCTTCGCGGAAAAATTGTACCACGCAAATAGGGTAAAAATGATTTTTTTTTTGGTTATATATAAACTATTGAATCCCCACGACATAAGGAAACATTCTGGTGTTGAGGCAAAGGGGGTTCAAAAATTACTTTTGGTCATAGGTTCAAATCTTAGGTTTGACATTCTGTATATTTTGAAACCCCTTGAATGAACTTCTGGCTCCACAACTGGTTCCAACTTATCCATGTGACATGAACCCCCCTCCCCCCCCAAACACCCCCACCCCCAACCGATAGGAGGCGAGATTTTGAACCTACTGCAAGAGGAATGGCTCATGAGCATAGCTTATAGAAATTAGGTCTTTTAGCGCCCCTTTTACAGTATATAGGATGAAAGAGCTTTCTTTCATAAAGATTCAGCGAAGTTGCATAATTTCATTGACAATTCAGCAGATTGACTACTGCTGAAGCCATAATGCAGCTTGCACAGAGAATGAACACATAAGTTTAGCAACTTATCAATTCCCAGTCTCAGCAGACATCTTTCAAGAATCATCCAAACCTTGATAACACCTTTCACAAATAATTCATATTTTAGGGTTATAAAAAAATTCAGATTATAGAGCATCACATATGACTATGTGAACCAGCGGCAGAGACACATGCAATCAAGGGTATTCGATTGAAATCCCCTTTGCCGAAAAGTAATACTGCATAAATGTAGTAAAAACATTTTTTTATACATAAATAGAATTTTGAATCCCCTTAATATAAGAGAAATACATATTTAAATTCCATGTGCCGCATTTTTTATTCTTTTTGAATCCCCTTGTCAGAATTCATGGCTCCTTCACTGATGCAAACCAAGAGTAACAGAGATCAAAGACAAAAAGAAATTCAATCATAATTGCTACAGAAGGGGCCCACAAAAAGTGAGAGAAAATCAGAAAGAAGAGAAGAGAAGAGAGTAAAGGTAAATGGGTCTTCATTAAAATTTAAAACAAGACTACCCATTCAGCATTAATTACCTAAACCAAATACTTACATAGAGTCATACACTAATCACAGAGCCTGGAACTACCAACCCAGTTGTAAAAACCATAAATACGCAACTATATTTATAATCAAAAAAGAGAAATTGTACTATGTTAATGGTGCCCGAACACCACCGTTAAATAAAAAAGGAAAAAAAAATATAGAGGAGATTAAAGCACAGTTGATTGACAACTATAATTACATGCAAAGTAATTGTAACTTGATTAATAGATAAATGGGTTAGGACCTGTTTTTGTGTATCATCGAAGAGTAATGAAGTAGAAAACGCAGCAAGCTGTTGCTGCCTTTTGGTTCTGCACAAAGCAGATGTCAAAGATCTCGCCGCAAACAATTTATGCATATCTTTTATTTATGTGAAAATGAAGAATAATTCGAAAAAAAGATGACTAAATGATGCTTATTTATAGTTCCAGATTATGTGTACTTGAGCAAAGAAAAACTATGGTGGTTGGACTATCCAAGTTGTGGACGCAACTGCAATTATGAAAACTCTGGTAAGATAGACATTGGAGTTGGACCTTTCTTTGTCCCTAAAAAAATATTAATTAATTTCACTGTGAGAGGTTTTTTTTATTATTTTTAATTTAGGCGTTTGATTTAGTAGGCGTTTGGACATAAGAAATGTAAAATTCCAAAAAATGGTGAAATAATTTTTTAAGAAAGTGGTATCTGAAATGTAGAGTTGTGTTTGAACATATATTTCAGTTTTGGTTGTTTTTATAGTTTTGTGAGTGATTTGAGTGAAGATTTTGAAAAACAACTTTTTTGAGTGAAAATTTTATGATCAAACGTTAATTTTGAAAAAAAGAAAAGAAAATGTTTTGAAAAAAGAAATTCTATGTCCAAACGGGCACAGAGTTAGTATACTTTGACTCTAACACAAAATTATTAGGGCAATTCGGTGCTCAAGGAAGGGTCACTTCCAAGATGGTGATGTAAATAGGCTACATAATATAAATATCAGTGGTTATTTTCTCGGCTCGAACCCGTAAATCGTGACGTATGATCGCATGGATGACTTTACCGTTTGCTCCTGGGCTTCCCTTCGAAGCATAAATTATTTAAACATGAAAACAATAATATAATAAGAATTATTATGTAATTTTTTAGACTTTAGATGTTTGATTTAGAGTTACGTAGATAGGAATTGCTTATATAGTGAATAATAATATACTTTGTCTCTGTTTGGATGGTTGTTACACATCGTTTTATAATGTATCTTATTATAGTATTGTATCGTTTGATGAATACAATATTTGGATAGATTGTATCGTTTACGGTTGTTTCATTATATCATGCACCAGCAATATGAAGAATAAATTTGCAATATTATAAGGAAAAATTATGATACATGGTAAATTTATTATATAAAAGGGTAGAGTAAATGATAAATAAAATTATTTAATAATAATAAAGGGTGAGATGAGAGAAAAGGACAAGATAACGACGCAGCACATCAAATCGATCGTTACATAAAGTGACATATTTCGTTACACATCAAATCGATCGTTTCATAACGACGAATTTAACGATACGATACAATAAAATTTAAGTAACAACCAAAATAAACATCGTATTTAAAGTAAGAATACAACACAATCAATGGGTAACGACCATCCAAACAAGGTGTAATAAGAAAATATTCTTTTTTAGACATTACGAGGTTGTTTAATTTAAGCATAAATTATTTATAGAGGAAAAGTAATATACTAGTAAGAATTATTATGTAACTTTTTAGACTTTAGGGTGTTTGATTTAGAGTTAGGTAAATAGGAATTGTTTATGTAGTAATTAATAATATATTTTGACTCGAATAAGATGTCGTTTTTTTATTTTGTCGTTTTTTTATAAAATAAAAAAAATAAAAGAGAAAAATTGAGGTTGTTAAGCATGAACAATTTATACAGCACAATTAATATACTAGTAACAATTATTATGCATTTTTTTAGACTTTAGGTGTTTGATTTAGAGTTAGACATATAGGAATTGTTTTTATAGTGAATAATAATATATTTTGACACTGATTTACAGATCGTTCTTTTAAAAAAAATATATTTACGAGGTCGTTTGATTTAGGTTGAACTATTTATATAGAGAAAATAATTTACTAGTGAAAATTACTATGTAATATTTAAACTTTAGGTAGATAGGATATGTTTAATAGTGAATAATAATATATTTGACTTTGAATAAGAGATCGTTTTTTGACTTTACGAGGTCGTTTGATTTAGGCAGAAATTGTTTTTACACAAAAAATAATACTATACTAGCAAGAATTATTATGTAATAAATAATAATGAAAGAATTGTACATGAATTATTATGTAGCATATTATGTTTAGAAACTCTTCTTGATGTATTGCTAAAACGAGATATTCATTCTTACCTTCTGTTCATAATAAATAATACATATATTATTGTATAAGTTTTTTCGAAATTAACAACATTATTTTAGATAACAATATTTTACATATATTATGTGGCGTTTAATATTTAAACCAAAAAATATTGTGTAAAAATCCTGCTACATTAATTATACACTCTTTTACACCGAGTGTTAATATATTATTTTATACTGTAAGTAATAAGGAATAACATACAATTTTATACTACAAGATAAACATCTGACTAGATGCAGATAGGCACGTGAGCTGGTAAAAGCTCCATTCCAAGTATGAGGGATGTTTGCGTTTTTAATGGAAGATTATTATATTAATTTCCCCATAAGGATACAAAATTGATTAAGGTTTTAAAAATGTGCTAGTTTTGTCTTAGCTTATATTACAGAATTTAATTAAATTAGCATACTATTTTTAGTGATTTAAAAAACATATCATTAAGAATAAAATAAGGAACTAAAATTAATTTATTTCTAAACGTTGAAAGATAGCATTCTCTTTGCCAAATGAAATTAGTTAGCAAATAGTAAACAAATTATTTTACTGTTAATACTTACTATGTTACTCATAATAGACAATAATAAAAAAAATGAAAAGCTAAGACTTTGTTTAATCGAACTATCTATCATCATATTCACCGTATTTATTATATCAAACTAATAAATATAAAATATATATTTTATTTATATCATGATTTAATAATATGCTTCACTTTAATTATGATTTAAGAAAAAAGTTGACTTTAACACCTAATCAAGATTTTAGCATCCAACATTTATGGTCATCGCCTTTTGAGTTTTCTCGGAGTTTAGTCAATAGTTGGAAATTCCTAATTGTTTGACATTTGTTGGGATAACATATGAGACTATACGTAAATATTAGTATTTTTTTAGGAATAAAAAGAGAAAAATTGAAGTAGAAAAACAATTAAACATTATTTTGCCACAACTAAATAGGACCCAGGTAAGGCTTTCAATTTATCACGCAAAGCCTACTATTTTGATAGAGTTCACATGATTCCGCAATAGTAGCTGTCTAATTTTACTTCTCCAAAATATCGGCAAAGTTTTATTACATATTATATATTTACATTATAAATACTTCACATGTACGCTCTTTCTATAACTAAAAATAATATATGAAATGTTTTCTTTCAAATTATACGGTGTCAATTCTTTTCTTTTTTTAAATCAAATAAAAACTCTTCTAAGGCTGAATCAGATCAGATTAGGAGTATATTCCTAATAGAAAGGATTAACTAGATTTGTTTTTTTTGTTTGTCTCCATTGATCATTTATGTGCAAAAGGTTACATATTAAGTTTGGCATCCCACATTTTATACATGATCATTGAGATGAAGCTACTGTTATTAGTCCTAACCAAAATTGTACATGATTTTACAAATCTATAGTGGGTCATAATGACATGTTTTGATTTAGTTGTTATGATCCTAAATGATGGTAGATCCCATCTATCCATGTTGACGAGTCCTTTGACTTTATTAGGAAGATCAACAAAAGAGTTGAAGACATGGATCCTATCACTACTATGGCTAGGACTTGCTAGTTTATCAGCAAGTCGGTTCGCTTCTCTGAAATAATGGCTTATAACAAATCTATGCTCTTCAATTATATGGATCTCAGTGATGATGCTTTCAGTCTTCTAAGGGGCTTTCCATTCTCTTCTAATGCATCTAGTGATGAGCATTGGGTCAGTTTTTCCCAAGGCTAGCCTATAACCATCTGCAGCACACCATTTGATTCAAAAGAGCAATGACGATGCTTCTGCTAAGTTGCTAGTCTCTGGTCCTAGAGGAATAGAGTAGGCAAAAATAATTATTCTCTGACTATCCCTGACCAGGCTTCCTCTACCACACATTCCCTGAATACAACTCTCATCACTATTAAGTTTAACAACTTGGAGTGGGGGTTTATTCCACTTGACAATTTTTTTATATCCTCTGCTCTATCACTGCTTCACACGTCACACATATTGTTTACCAATCTTCTCCTAGTCTTGATCTACCAAAACTGTTGTTTAGTATTCGCACAAGAGTAAAAAAAAATATTAGTTTTGATTCGGTAAAAGGAGGGCCTAAAGTTCTCAAAAAAAATAAAAATTCTACATCTTGACTTCCATTACTCCCAACAAATAATAAAAGAAGGTAATGTTTCGCAATGCATTGCGAGCCTTGAAGTTCCACCATTTGAGAAGGAGCATTTTGAAGTTCATGTTGTTATAGTCAATTCCTAGAGGACCAACGAAGAATCTCCATATCTTCTTAGCATGTTCTCCTAAGTAGAAGAGATGATCAACATTCTCAGTAATAGGATTTTGATTGTTATTGTCGCAACAATGGCATATAGGATCAATATCAATCCCAAATTCTGCAACTATATCCTCTGTAGACAGTTTATCTTGGATAGCTCTCCATCTGAGGAAAGAGATCTTGAAAGGAACTTCCTTGTGCCATACCCCGCTGAATATGTTCAATTCCTTTCTCTGTAAAGGTCTTCCTGGCAGAGCTAACTGTAAATTGTCATGTATTGCTTGGCATCCATATGGCTCTGTCCATCCTATTTCTGCATAACTTGATGTTTAGATCCTTGATCCTCGTTTAGTTTCTTCATTTGGTTGCTCTTGAAGTCTGGTCCTGTCCCAAGTCCCATTAATGAGGACTTCATTTACTCTGATCTGGTTATGTGTGTCATGTCTTTAAGGAGTAGATAGAGATGACCTAAGTTTGACCATTTGTCGTACCAAAAGGACATATCCCTTGCACCAATGATCCATAAGATGTTGTTATCCACCTTCTCTTTAATATTACACAGAGTTTTCAAGCTCTAAGATTGGCCACAAGTCCATTGAGCAATAGATGGATGAGTATTGTAAAAAAGTCCTTGCATGAAATCTTTTTGTGGTGTGTTTGTAGTTCTCAATGTCCATCATTGCTTGCTTTGAAAAGCATGAAAAATGTCAGATAGACACATGAAGTTAACACCTCCTTTATTATAAGGATAGCACAATTTGTTCCAAGAGGTCCAATGGTGCTTATCACATGTATCATTTCGTGACCAAAAAAAACCTTGTGATATATTTTTTTATGATATCAATGGTACCTTTAGGAGGGGTTTATGGTAGCAAGAAGATATACAGGTAAGGCAAGTAACACATGTCTAATCAAAATGGCTCTTCCTCCTGTAGATAGAAAATTTGTTTGTCAACCTCTTATCTTATTGATAATTTTGTTGACAATATCAGAGTATTAGCATATTTTCTTCCTCCCGGTAATAAGAGGGAACCCATGATATTTGATAGGAAAGTGTTGATGGTTCATACGTGTGATGGTCTTTAGTCTATTAATAATAGCAACATTAGTATTGTCAGGTACCGCAAGCAGCTTTTTTCCTTATTGATGAGATGGCCAAAGACTTCCTCGTAGATTTCAAGAGACGTTTTACTACCATTAGAAAATAGGATGGTGTCATCAGCAAAGGAAAGGATATTTATTTAGGAACCATTGACAGTCATGTAGAAACCTTTGTACCCTTGTCTGTCATGAAAATTATTCAACATCTTGGATAAGAGTTCGACACTAGTGATAAGAAGAGATGGTGAGATAGGGTCTCCTTGTCTCAGATCCCTACTAGAGTTAAAGAAGCCATTCCGTCCTCCATTTACAATAACGAAGTACCAATTGTTGGATATGTAGTTGTGAATAAGATGTATCCACTACTCAGAGAAACCAAAATTCTTAAGAGTCATGCATAAGAAGTCCCAAGAGGCTCTATCATAAGCTTTAGCCATATCTAACTTAATTGCAACATTTCCACCTCTAGTGGGCTTCTTAATATCATTGATAATTTCGTGGCCAAAAGAATATTTTCTGTAATAGCTCTCCCTTTTATAAAACCAGATTGATTTCTAGAGATAAATGTGGGAAGGTAGTTTGATATTCTGCTGTTGAGAATTTTGGAAATGATTTTACTAGAGGAATTGTAAAGGCTAATAGGCCCGTGATCAGAGGATTTTTAGGGTGGTCTATTTTGGGAATCATTACCAAGCATGTGTGTGTGAAAAACTTAAGCAGTTTAGCACCTTGAAAGAAATATTCCATTGCCTTATGAAGATCGTTGCATATAATATCCCAGGTAGATTGATAGAAATAGCCACTTAGTCCATCAGGTCCTGGAGCACTGTCCTTGTCCATAATAAAAACATATTCTTTAATTTCATGAATAATAGAGATGGAAGTAAGCATATTGTTGTCTTCATCGGCGATTGTGATGACCCAAAAGGTCATCCTAAGTAATTTTAGCTAAATCTATATTCCGAGGCCCTAAAAGCCTCCGTTAATCTTACCTCGCTATGCGTGCACAGCCCGGGCATGTAGCCGGGAAGCTTCTATGTGAAAATTTGATTAAAAAAATGGAACTTTGAATTGAATAATTGAATAAAGTTGACTTTGGTCAACATTTTTGATAAACGGACCCGGACCCGTGATGTGATGGTCCCGGAGGGTCCGTAGGAAAATATGAAACTTGGGCGTATGCCCGGAAGCGAATTCCGAGGTCCCAAGACCGAGAAATGAATTTTTTTTAAAAATTATTTTCTGAAAATAATAAAGGATTTTGAAAATGAATAATTGTGTGAAAATCGTGTTACCGAGCCCGTATTATGGTTCCGGAGCCCGGAACAGGTTTATTATATGTTATGTGGCTTATCTGTGAAATTTGATGTAAAACGGACTTGAAATGACGTGATTCGGATCAAAATTGGAAAAGTTAAGCTTTATGAAGTTTTGAGAAAATTCTAAGAGTTTTGAGGTTTAATTCGATGTTTTTGATGATATTTTGGTGGTTTAAAAGCTTGAATAAGTCCGTAGAATATTTTGGGAGTCGTGTGTGTTTTTGGTTTTGAGACCCGAGGGCTCGGGTGAGTTTCGGATAGCTAACGAGGTGTGAAATGCATGAAAAATCTGATGTTTTTGATAATTGCTGGTGTCTGGTGTAATACCCTTCGCGAATGCGGCCAAGGGCTCGTGAACGTGAAGGGTAATTATTGAGGCCTGGGATTTTACTCTACGCGAACGCGGAGCACTGGGCAGTGCTTCTACGCGAACGCGTCCCCATGGATGCGAACGCGTAGGCTTAGGGTGAGGTCGGGGGGCAGGGTGGTTTTGTTCTTCGCGAACGCGAGCAGTGGCTCGCGAACGCGGAAGGCTAGGAAGTTAACCCTTCGCAAACGCGGCCCTGGCTCCGCGAACACATAGGGTCCAGCTGTCAACCCTTCACGAACGCGGCCAGTGGCTCGCGAACGCGTAGGGTAAATACCTCCAGTGATTTTTAATAACCCAAAAACAGAACTATTTCGGGATTTCTCCTATTTTTCATAACTCTCCTTCTTCCCCAACCCACCTAGTCAAAATTTGAAGAACCATTCTTCCATAGCTTCATAGGTAAGCGTTCCTAACACGAAATTCTTCCACTTTTCTTCCCAAATCACTAGATTCTAGGCCTAAAAACATGAAATCAAAGTGAGAAATTGGGTTTTTGGGTAGTGTTAGGTTTTTGGGAAAATTTGGGTGATTCAACCTCAATTTGGGGTCGGATCTTGAAACAAATCATATATTTTAACTCGTGGGGTAATGAGTGAACGGTTTTTGATTTGAACCTCGAGTTTAGACCACGTGGGCCCGGGGTCAAATTTTGGTATTTTTGGAAGAATGC
>ML299735.1:11842-26425 GCA_005239495.1 Nicotiana undulata | reverse complement strand
TTCATTCGGACCTCGGGAACATAAAATCACTTCTCAAACCACATTTCAAATTCTTTAGAAACCCCACAGGGTCATTAACTCCATTTTTCCTCACGCGGATCCGAAACCAATCAAATCAAACCCGTTTTACACCAAATCTCACAGATAGAACAAACAACATATAATAAACCTGTTCCGTGCTCCGGAACCATAACACGGACCCGGTAACAAGGTTTTCACATAATTATTCACCTTCACATTCCTTTATTATTCTCAGAAAATAATTTTCTTTAAAAATTCATTTTCCGGGCTTGGGGCCTCGGAATTCGATTCCGGACATACGCCCAAGTCCCATATTTTCCTACGGACCCTCCGGGATCGTCACATCACGGGTCCGGATCCGTTTACCAAAAATGTTGACCAAAGTCAACTTTATTCAATTATTCAATTCAAAAATCCCATTTTTATCAAATTTTCACATGGAAGCTTCCCGGCTACCTGCCCGGGCTGCGCACGCATATCGAGGTGAGATTAACGAAGGTTTTCGAGGCCTCGGAACACAGATTTAGCTGGAAATACTTAGGATGACCTTTTGGGTTATCACATTTCTGGGCATACGCCCGAGTCCCATATTTTACTGGAGACCTCACGGGATCGACGGAACACAGATCCGGGTCCGTTTACTAAAAATGTTGACAAAAGTCAACTTTTATCAAATTTAAATTCTAAAAATCCCTATTTATCATATTTTTCAAATAAAAGCTTTCCGGTTTCACGCCCTGTCTGCGCACGCAAATTGAGGTATTTAATTCTAGTCTTTTTATGGCTTTTAAGCATGGAACGGAGTCTAATTTTTATAGAATGACCCCTTGGGTCATCACAATCTCAAATAAATAGGAAAGAAAAAACAAAAAAAGGATACTATACTCCTAAAAGAACTCATGATGCTCATTTAAAGCCTGTTTGGACATACAAAATTTTTACTTTTTTCCAAAAAAAAAAAAATTGAAAACAATGTTTGGTTATCAAATTCAACACATTTTTTCCAATTTCACTGGAAAATGCATTTTAACTAGTTTTTTAATTTTACAAATTTACCCTATAATTTTAAAATTTATAAATGACCCCAACAACTATTAACCTACAACTATCCAAAGAAACACAAAACGCGCAGGTCTTTTAAAATTCTTGGTGATGCAAGCATCCAATTAATCCATCTTTTGTTTTTATTTTATCTTTTAAAATAGGTAGGTTTTATTGAATGCTTGATATACCGCAATATTAAAGAAGAACTTGTTCATATTCATGTTGTTTTTGGCTTAAATTTTTTCTCTGTGTATTAGTAGAATTAAAAAATGTGATATTGATTTTGCATCTTCTATGTTGAACAATAGCATTTTGATTATTTATTTAAAGTAGGATAATCAAATTTGGGTGGTTTTGATATATTTTACAAATTGTGGGATATAAATCATGTTTCATGATTTTGAAAGAAAAGGCATTCATATATGTTGCAAATATTATAACCAAACACAAACTTCATCTTTAATTGAATTTTAAATTCCAAAAAAATTTGGAATGCATGGCCAAACGCCTACTTAATTATCACTCCTGCCAAAGGATCCTTATCACTTGCTACAATTAATTATCATATTGGATTTGAGAGGCTTTCCGTAGGATTTTGTTACCTTGCAGGGGTAGTTCAAGCATGTATGTGGCTTAAAATCAAAGTTTAATATGAGGCCTAAAATTTTATAAGAAAATTATAAATATATTTTTATTAAAATTATTTTCTTCTTGCTTTTTGAGATATGTTGTTAAGTAAGTCATATCTTTACTTTATTTGCATATCTAAAAGATTTTCTTTCCTTTTATATGAAAAACTCTACTTTTGTACTGGAAAATAATTATATTTGTTTTATCAAAATTTCAAATTCAATGACACTTTTTATTTTCAACTGCAACCAAATATTGTTTAAATGTAAATTGATATATTATTAATTTTTTTTTTAAAATGTGGTTTAGCGGAACCAAATAAGATGATGCATGACAATTCAAGACAAGATTATCATGAGAGAAGACTTTATATCTTTCTTTTTTGTTTTTTATCCAGTATTTATACTATTTACTTTGAAATTCTGATTAATTCAAGTTTGCGTTGCATAACATCTTATTAAAGAGGAAGCCTCTCCCTTCATCATTGCTGTGACTGTTTTCTTCTCACCAAGCAAAAAAGGAAACTTCAACGCGGTCAATTAATACTTCATACATCGCCAAATTATTTGGTATATTTATTGTAGGTCAATTTAATTAAATTTTAAAGCTAAATTGAACTAAACTAATTATTTTCATTTAATTCAAAAACTGCAAGAAAATCAAGTTGTACTTTTCTTATGTCAAATTTAAAAGAGTAATTTAGGTTGTTCGTTAGTTCAGTTGATTTGATTATCGCAAAATGAAAAATGGCAAATATTTTAAAACAACTAAAAATGCTTTTCCTAGCTTTATTTATTTTTCATCCTCTTTGCTCCTTTGACTATTGACTGTCATCTAAATGGTGAAAATTAATCGAGGTTTAACTTTAGTTTAGTGGAAAACCTAATCATTAATTTATTATTATCCCACAATTACCCACCAACTCTACGGTTTGCGATGTGAAGTGTGAAATGTGTATCGGGAAGTTTTGAGTTTTCTGTCTGAAATCTGAATGTATCGCGCTTTTGGATCGTTTGATAGGGTGTATAAGAATAGTATGGAATAAGATGTATTAGTAATGTATGGATTAGTAATACATGAGTTAGTAATGTAATCATTAGTTATGCAGATATTATTTCTTATCTACTGTTTGCTGTGGTGTATTAAAATTATAATGCATTGCATAGTTTTTAAGAAAAATAGTTGTTTACAAAAATGCCTTCCATATTCTCTAGTTTTAAGGGACTTTAAGGATAATTTTGTCTTTAACCATGCTAATGCATGCATTAATAGCCTTAGTATTACTAATGCCATGGTTTTTTATGCATTACTTATGCATAGGATAATGCCAAGTATGACGTATAAACACACAAGTTGAAAAAAATGTACCAAACAAGGTATTAGTAATGCGTAGAACTAGTGCTTGCATTATTTTTCTAATACCTCCTATAAAACGTCCCCTTTGTCCATTATATATTTGTTTTACTTTACGACCCAACTATCTAACTTTTTTATTTTTATTTTTATTTTTATTTTTATTAATGTTTGAGTTCTTTGTCTGCGTCACGCTTTGGACGCTTGTTGAAGTCAAAGCTAATATTATACACGTAAAAATTTATTCGCACATGGTGTTGATACAAAATCAATAAATGAAAAATAAGTGTCTTTTATACACAATATTATTCTTAATTCATGCTATTATATGCTTTGATTGCTACATATTCTTACTTGTTATTCATGCCTTAGCAGTTATATGTCATTTGCTTGCTACCTGCTTCGGTTTATTCATTGCTCAGACAATGTCTGCTTACATGCTACATGTTCGTACCTTTATTAATTGTATATCTTCATTATTTCATGCCTTTATCTTTACCTTACTTGTTGCACTTTATTATGTTTACTCGATGGTATGAGTCTGTTGGCTATTCTTGTGATAATATTTTGGCAAGGTTTGTAAATATGAGATGTTGGTTATTCTCTGTTGCACTCGTAGTTCCTTAGTGTTTCCTACGTTTTAGTACTATTGTGTTGAGATTTCGCGATTGATTGTGTTGAGTTATTAATGATAGTGAATTGATATTGGAAACAGGTTGTCCGCCACAACAGAAATGAAATAGTTTGATAATGGGATCGGGTTGCACACTGCAACAGATATTATGATAATGTTGGGATTGCGTTACGCGCCCCAATGGAGTATAATGTAATGTAATGTCTGTAATTGTGGTATTCTATTTATGTACTGTGTGATATAAGGATGTTGAGATGATGTTATTTTGGGATCATCTGTTAGTTGGCCTTCGGATCCCGTTCTTATAAGTTAAGTTGTTTCCTCTATATTTCTATTGTATTCTATTTATTATTCGTAAAGTTTCATCGTGAGTGTCTTGTCATAGCCTCGTCACCATTTCGTCGAGGTTCAGATCAACATTTACAGAGTATATAGGGCCAGTTTTCTCATATTACACTTCTGCACTTCTTGTGCAGATCCCGATGTTGGTCCTAGCAACGCTTAGAGGAGATTTCTCGGATCCGACTTGTTCAGGAAACTCGAGGTAGAGGTGCACAACATTCGCAGTTCTTGAAGTCCCCATTTATCCTGTTTTTACTGTTTACCTAGTTTCAGCCAGTTGCATTTTATTTAAGACCATATTTGTAGTATTTTAGACGCTCATCTACTTGTGACTCCGTATTTCTGGGATTAGTATAGACTGCATTATTTACGTAAATATTTCATGTATTTCACTGTTTATCAATCGTTAATTATTACTTTTCTGCTTTTAAGTTGTTGAAATTTGGTTAATTCTTTAGCTAACGTTGGCTTTCCTAACAAGTGGATATTAGGCGCCATGACGACCCCATGACGGGGACTTCGGGTTGTGACAAGCTGGTATAAGAGCACTAGGGGACCTAGGTCTCACGAGTCATGAGAAAGCTTAGTAGCGTTTGGAGGATCGGTATAGAGACGTCAGTACTTATCTTCTGGAGTTTATAAGGCTTTAGGAAAATTTTTACTTCTTTCTTTCTCTATCGTGTGATTTTGTTCTATCATTGAGTTTGAATTATTCTATTCTTGGTCTATCACAGATGCTGAGGACACGTACAACATCCACAGCTGACCAGGAGTTGAAGCCCCAGGTTGCAGCCACTACCAGGGGTAGGACTGGGAGCGAGGGTGAGCTAGAGGTAGAGCTCAACTTAGAGCCCTCGTAGAAGCACTTATTGTAGAGCCTCAAAACGAGCAGGAAGAGGAGATCACTATTCCAGCCGTACCAACTGGACCAACTTAGGTATCAGAGGGGTTCATTTCCATTGTTATGCACAATTCTGAACTGCGGCCGCGAGGCAATATTTCTGTGGTCCGCAGATTTAGTACTGCGGCCGCAGGGCATTCTTCCGCGGTCTGCAATAGTATTATTGCGGTCGCAAGAGAATCTTATGCGGTCCGCAATTCACTGAAGCTCTGGACATGGTATCTCTCTTATCTTGACCTTAAGCCCATATTTTGCGGCCGCAGAATTCATGTGCGATCCGCAATTAGCACAATTGTATGCAGATTTTCCTTCTTTGATTGCGGCCGCAGATGGAATTCTGCGGAACACACATTGCATGGTTATGTGTCCTTTATTGCCTTACACTTAGACTACTCCTTTTTTAGTCGGATTTTATCTCAGTAGTCTAACTTCCAGCATTCCTGTAATTTTGCAGATTTCATTAGTTTCGGGAACATAATTCAATGCTTTTAGACTAAAACAAAAGCTAAAAGGCATTAATAAGTAGTCAAAATCCCTACTTATCAACTCCCCCAAAGTTAAGTCTTTGCTTGTCCTCAAGCAAACAATTTAGTTCCCACCTCGAAAAGTTAAGGGTCATTTCAGCAAATCAAAGGTGAGTCATCCACACATCAGTTGGGACCAATAATTACCCACACTACTCATGTATTATCAACAAGACGACAAGTTAAACATTCATGAACATATATTTCTAATGTGACACTTGAGCATCAAGAGTTGACTTTACTCATCAAGGACTCTCGCTCTATCATGTAGGTCATTATGGATCCAAAACTCTTCCTCCTCTACTCTCTGTTTGCCTAGCTCACTTAATAATTATAGCACCCAATCGAACGATTTATGGAAGGTTCACTCATCTCTCTCAAGAGAATGTCGCAAGTACGGCTTGAAGTATCATAGGTGTGCCCCTAATGTGGATCGCCACTAATGTAAGGTCACTCGGCTTGAAATCAAGTAAGGCATCTTTCGGGATGTAATGAAAGCTTTTGGATTAGGGTTGGATACAATATGGTTGAGTGGGTTCACCTTTCCTTAAGCACTCAATATTTTTATTCTTGGCTCACACGTTTCCAATTCTTTGAGGCACTCTCTTTCCTTGGGGAACTAGAGAGACTTAACATCACTCTTTCTTGGTCATGACATTCTATTTCTCCCTCTTTGATTGCTCCTTGTTTTGGATCATTACCTTTCTTTGAACTAGAGGGACTTAACTTCACTTTTTTGCATTTTTCTTTTTGTTCTTTTCTTTTCTTGCCTTTCCTTCGCATCATTTATTTTCTATTTTTTTTTGTGCCTTGATACCTTTTTCAAGTTCCTCGTCTCTCCTCCAAACTTACTTTTTTAGCCAATTGTTTCACAAGAGTGTTAAGGAAAGCTCGGGTGCCAAGAGAGGGTCACAACAAAATGGGTAAAGGCTTGTAACATGGTTATCAAATGAGAAATGCTCGAGGCTCAAATGGGTTGACTAGGGATAACAAAAATGGTAGGCAATAGGAAATTCAAACGGGCCAAGGAAAGCCTACAAATACTTCTCAGGCAAGGCAAAACTTAAGATTTCTCCTTGAAACACATTTGGGGAAAGTTCTAGACCTTTCACACGTGTACTTGGACTAGCAACAAAGCATATCACCCCTCACGTAGCTGGATTGTTAAAGAGGATAGAGTCGAGGGACCACAACGACCACATTCAAGGTTGAAAATCATTATAGTTCGATTAAATCAATCGATGGTTGCCTATGTCAACACAGGAGTCACAAAGTCACTAACTAGAGATATTTCTTTCAAAAAACCGTGTTTCTAACCATAAGCACGTAGTTAAGTGTGTTGGTACCAAATGAAGCATGTCTGACACGTCGAGCATTACTTAATTAGGTCATTTTATTCATTACTACTACTATTATTACCTAAACACCAAAAACGTATTAATTCCCTTAAGAAGGTTGTCACGCCATCCATCATTTGGAAGATTCACCGGTTCACACAACAACTACCTTTGGAAAGAACCGTGGAATTAAGAAAACCAAACGCTTATTATCTGACAAAGCATAAAAATAAGCTACTAAAACAAACAAATAAGCTACTAACTCAAACTAAGAACTAATAACGGAAGAAAATAAAGAAGCTAACAAACAAAAACTACTGGATATACATAATGAGAGAAAAAAAGAGAATATATACAGAATAATAAAGAGAAAGAAAATAATATCAAGTTATTACAGACTAAATGTCTCAAAATGTATTAAATTTCATCAAAATAGACTCCACCCCCTAAATAAAATAAGCATTTTCCCCAATGCTTAGAAAAATAAGAGTAAAAGAAGGGAAAGAGTGAAGATAACTCTCTATGGCTCCTTGGAAATCTCTGTGTACATAACAACGTCACCGCCCTTAGTCTCATCCAACTGGATCTCATCATCCTCAACTTTGGGAGTGACTGTGTTGGTGAACATCTGACGCACTTCCTCGGCAGTTTCGGCAGCAAAGTCTGGCTCCTCAGACATACCAGCTGGTGCCACCGGTGTTGTTGGTGCTGTACGATCTGGCCTGGATGGTGTGGGTCAATCAGCATGTCAAAAGGTATATCTTCGGCTGAAGCAACTTAGTAACCTGTATCCGGAGCTTGTCCATTGACTTCTTGGAGGCCTGGGACTTTCTCATCTACTTTACTTCTTTTCCCACCTCTTCGATCACTAACTCGTGTTGTGCCAAGGTAGCCATGTTGGTGTTCTGGTTCTCCAAGAGCTTGTTCAATGTCTCTTCAACTGACGGGGGCATCTAAGGTGCCTGAATAGAAGACTATAATGCAACAGTACTGGATAAGTCATACAACTTTACAGTGGTTGTCTGCATCCAGTTGTTGAGGCTCGCCAATGTCTAGGAGACTCGCAGCGCAGAAAGTGGAGCAGTAGGCATGGGCACTGGCTTCAAAGCCGAGGTGGAACCTGTGACAGGAATTGCAGTAGGAACTGAAGATGGTGGTAGAGGCATAGCTGCGGCACTAGATGAAGGCTCGACCGAAGTGGATAGAACATCAACCGCCTCTACAACAACCATCGATGGCTCATCAAACTGGCCTGTAGTGGTAGACGGCTGAACCTTTACTCTTAGGGTTGTGTGCATCCATCAGTGAGTACCATGAAAAAGGCTTCTTCGCCCGCTTCTTTGTATCAAAGTCCCTCGTCTCTACCCTCGCAACCGTTAGATACTCTGTAATAGTGCGGGGATACAGGTAAGACGTGTCCGCTTGCTGAGCGATCACTGAAATATTGTCCGACATCACGACACCCACATTATTAGGGTACCCGACTAGCAACTAGAACTGCCCGAGGAATCAGGAGATAGGTCTTATTTTGGCATGGGTCTGCATACAAAGGTTTGCCACCCATTTTCCTCAAAGCTCAGAGTGCTCTTGTGAATAGAAACCCCTATTGTGATCCATAATGGTGGGGGCCCAGGAGCTTGTAAAATCTCTGCTAACCAAGGACGAGCTGCATCCCCAAGTGCACACTTCTCTAAGTATTTTGTGGGCTCGATATCATCAGATCCCATGTATGTGTTCAATTTCTGCTGATCAAATCGCACTTTTAGGTTTCTCACTTTCGTCACCTTTGTCCCTTTTCTTGATATGCGACACATTGGCGTATAATTCCCGAACAAGGTACTCCTTAGCATCCACCACGCTCTAGTTAAACCACATCCACCCTTTGTGCTATCACCTATCTCGATATTGCAGGGTTATACCTCTCCAGATCTTTCAACTGAAACTGTCACTCAAGAGTGAGCGACCTCACTGGACACCAATCACGGAAGATGGAAAAGGAGTCCAAGCTAACAAACCAGTCCTCCTATACCTCTTTCTTTTTTGACCTTTCAAGGCCGTTAACTGTAGCATCTCCCCCTCTGCCATCATCGGGGTTGTCCTGAACTGATGTCTTTATGCCTCATGGGAAGGTGTAGTAAATGGCTGAGAAGCCTGACTAGCACTTTCCGAGCCCTCGAAAGTGCTATGAGATATGGATGAATCGTCCCTGGGTTGATACCTCTCTGGTGGCCTTGACTGGACAACTGGCTACTCATGTATAGAGGCTGAGTTGGCCTCTGACGCTTCCCTCGATGGGACATAAGAACTGGTCTCGGACAGGTATGCACCTCCCCCTCTGGAAGTTGTAGGTTTCTTTGTGATTGTTCTTTCTTAGGCGAGGGGTAAGGCACTCTTGCCTTGACCCACAGAAGGTTCACCCCTTCCTTTCGAAGTGTCGCCTCTGCCTTTAGATCGAACCATTTTCTGTACCAAGCAAAGACGATTGTTAGTTGCAATTCAAGTTCAGACATGCAATGACATATGTGAGGACACACCAGAAGACACAGTGAGGAACACATTTGAAACTACGGTTCACACATTTTTCCTTGCGCCCACAGATTGGGCCTTGCGGACCGCACAATTCACTCTTGCGACTGCAAATGTCGATTGCGGTCTGCACATTTTTCATTACCGCAACTCATAAACCAAAAATATGCCAACTCTCTGATGATAGAGAATTGGCTGATGTGCGATCGTAACATGATTTCTGCGGAAAGCATATTTTGTCTTGTGGCCGCACATTGAAGCACAAATATGCACAATTCTTTGAAGACGGAGAAATAGATGTTTTGCAACCACAATGGAAATTATGCGGCCTGCACAATTTTTAATGTGGCCGCAGACCCATTCATTCCTAGATTTACCCTAGACTCAACTTCTACGAACCGCACAATTTCTTGTGCCGCCACAAATTTCTAACAATTACGAATAGGTCAGTACTTTACTCTAGGGCTTGCAATGTTTTGCACAAATTTTGACATGGTAACATCGTACAAACATGAAAATCTAATGACCCAGTCCCCATAGAGCATGTACTATTTGACCACTACATATTTACCCCCACATGGTTGTACAATTTATTTCTACTAACAAAAGGCCTAAACTAATTAAAAAGCTATAAATCAAACTAAAAATTGAAAAAAACTAACAAGTAAATTAAACATACCAGATATGAATGAGTGCAAGAAATGATTTATCAACAATTGCTAGGCGTGTGGGAAGATGATTTAACAAGAAATTTCAATTTAGTACTAGTTGTGTGCTCAGACAGGGAAAAGGGTAACAATAGCCCTAGTTCTCTTATTTATACGCTTGAAGTTCTTAAGGGGAAAAGGGGCCAGTGCGGCCACAGAATTTAGGTTGCGGACCGCACTCTGTTACCTTGTGAGCTTAAACCATCGTGTGGTCTACGGTCCACATAATTTTGTGTGCATCCACAGATACCTTATTGTGGGCCGCAGATTTTCTATTGCGGCCGCAGATCAATCATTTTCTGACAGAACAACTTCAGAGAGTTGTCATTTTTCATCCTCTATTTGTGCGGTCCGCATGTTAATTGTGCGGCCACAAAGCATATTTTGCTGCATCAGGTATAATTTTGCGGTCTGCAATGCAACTGAGGTCTACAATTCTTTCAACACTTAACTAAATTTTTGTCCACAATTCATATTAGGGGTGTGCATTCGAATCGGTTTATCGATAAATCAAATCGATTATTTGTTATCGGTTTATCAATTTATGGATTTCGATTTCGATATTGGTTTATCGATTTATTGATTTTGATTTCAATTTCGAAATTTTCCTTATCGAGATATCGATTTCGATTTCGATTTTGTCCTCTTCGGTTATCGGTTTATCGATAAATCAAATCGATTATTTGTTATCGGTTTATCAATTTATGGATTTCGATTTCGATTTTGTCCTCTTCGGTTATCGGTTTATCGATAAACAGATAAGATATACTCACTATTAACCTGTCCACATGTCTATTGTTCCCGAATTTCCATTGTGAGTACATATGTTATATCTTAGAGTTAATTAAATTACATCTGTTTCAATCAGCAGCGGAAATGTTGAAGATCTTGAATCAAATACGAACAAAGAAAACTTATCAACAAGCTCATATCTGCATCAGGATTCAGGGGTAAGATTATTCATTATTGGGACACATGAAAAGCTTAAAATTATAACAACTCTTGAACCAATGATAATGTATTGACCACTCCAGGTGTAAGATAACTTCATTTAAGAAAATAGACTCATCCATTCTATGTTGTTGCCATAAATAGGATTAACAACAAACATCAAACAGTAAACTAATTATGAATACCTCATATTCGGAGAGTGTTATCAAGTAAGCAGAGAGCTTAGCTTGAAAGAAAAAGATGTTTTCACATCCCTAAGCTACACAGGTAATTGGGAAGCCAAATGGTAAACATGGTAGCTCTTATCAAATCTTCAATATATTTTTTCTATTGAATTCAAGTGCACTTAGAAAACCAAGAAAGGTGAGCAAGAATTATTATATTGAAATAAATTATTCCATCAATATATGGAATTGATTCGAACCATTGAAGTAAAAACGTTCATTACTTCAATTTCTATCGAAGTAGAAAAATGTGTCCTTAGTCATGAGAATATAGGAATAACATCCATTCAATATGGAGCTAAATTCATTAGTCCACTTAGCCAGAGACTGGTAACTCTCCTCATTCTAACTTCAAACTACTGTTTCTTCAAGGGAATGAAGTTCAAATTAATGGAAAACATAATTAGCCGTGATGATGTATTTTTTTTTTACTGTTGGAGTGTTGGTGGCATACATTTGATCCCTTACTTTAGTTTCGTTGCATGTGCTTGTTAACACAATTTTTATGTTATAAAAGGTGTTCGTCTTATTTTAGCTTTTTTTGTCCATATTAGTTAGGCATGTTTTTAGCGATATACTTTCCGTGAAATCACGCAAATTTTCTTATTGATGTAATCGATAACCGAGTCGATAAGCCCCAAAAATCGATAAATCAAAATCGAAAAAATGGAAACCTTATTGAAACGATAACGATAAGCATATGTACAAATCGATAATCGATAAGTAATTATCGATAAGGGTCAAAATCGAATCGATAAATCGAATGCACACCCCTAATTCCTATAAAGCACACTATCCATGAAGTACACTTCAAATCAAGTTAGCACAAAAATAACACCTCACTACAAAAGAAACAAAGAAAAGAAAAACAAACATGGGCTGCCTCCCAATAAGCTCATGATTTAACATCGCGACACGACGCATAATACCATCAGTTGAAATGAATGACCGCCACGACGTGGCCATCTCTAAATTTTCCCAAATAATACTTCATCCGGCGACCATTTACTTGGAATACGTTATTGTTTTTGTTCTTCAAGTCCAATGCACCAAAGGGTGTCACGCCCACAATTTCAAAGGCACCACTCCATTTAGACTTTAGCTTTCCGGGAAACATCCTCAATTGTGAGTTGAGCAACAATATAAGATCGCCCATATTGAACTGTTTGTTCCAAATCTATATGTCATGAAGATATTTCATCTTTTCTTTGTACAAGGCTGAACTTGCATCAGCATGGTACCAAAACTCATCCATCATTCAAATGTGCAACCCTCAAGTTAGTGGCTACATCTCAATCAAGATTCAACTTCTTTAGAGCCCACATGTCTTTGTGCTCAAGTTACGCAGAAAGATGAGAAGTGTTGACCCATGTCATTGCATAGTTTTGAAGATTGACAAAGGCTGACCAGTTGAACCAGGTCCATCAGAGCACACATCTTGGAACCGAATAGTTGGCACATGAACCGTATATGCATAGGAGATATTTGTGATTGTGAAGTATCAATGAACTAAGAGATTGTCTCCTAATGCGAAAAGGTTGCAAACTGATGAGAGAATAGAAGTTGCATTTAGCAAGGAAAGTAACAAAGGAAGGAAGTTGAGTTTAATTTGAATTCTTTCTCCCAGGAAGAGTTGAACTAGAATTGATCGACAAATTCAACTACTGACTCTATAAATACTCGAGGTATTTCTGCTGGAGAAAGAGACGCACATGTACTGAAGTGAATCAAGATCTGAAAGCAAAATTCCCAGAGTTATTTTGCAAGAAGATTTAGTGTGCGACACAAAGGCTATAGTTCAGCTAGAAGAACCAGTTTCATCGTTGATGTATTAAGTCTAGTTGATTGTAGTAGGTGTTTCAATATTGTATCTTATCAGCTTTCTTAGAAGAAAATTGTAATAGGTACACATTGTTCAAGTTAGAGTTAACTTGAAGCTTGTAGAAATTAGCTAGAGGCTAGTTGATACAAAGGGATTAGAGTTAGTCCTAGGATTACAAAAGAGTTTATTTTGTAAGTCCGTTTGGCTCAGAGTTTTTAGTGAAGAGTTTGAGCAAATCCTACTGAGGAGTAGGTCGTGGTTTTTTCACCTTTTGAGCCAGGTGTTTTCCACGTAAAAATCTCTGTGTTTTTACTTTACTGCTTTTATTATTCCGCACCAGTAGAAGTTGGAACACAAAGAAGAACCAGGTTCTTCTTGTGAGACAGCACTCGAAAAATTGGGTACCACACATTTAACCTATATTCTTGTGTGGTATTGACGTCTAAAACATCAATTGGTATCAGAGCAGGTTATCCTTGAAAAGGCTAACACCTTGGAAAAGATCAAAATGAGTGCACCACCTGGGAACTGGGAAGGTCAATCAACTGCAAGGCCACCACTCTTCAATGGCCAGTACTACTCTTGGTGGAAGAATAGGATGAAGGACCACATGATAGGAGAACAATATGAACTCTGGGACATAGTCACTGATGGGCCCCTAGCTACAATGAAGAAGACTGTTGAAGGTGTGGATGTACCAAAGACTAGGGCTGATTGCACTGCTAAAGACCTGAAGAAATGGGAGAAGAATTCTAAGGCCAAGAAGTGGCTAGTTTGTGGATTAGGTCCAAATGAATACAGTAGAATCCAAAGTTGCACCACAGCCAAAGAAATTTGGGATACTCTACAAGTAGCCCATGAAGGAACACCTCACATAAAGAGGTCAATAGGTATTCTACTATACCCTCAGTATGAAAACTTCACTATGAAAGAAGGAGAGACTATCCAAGAGATGTATACAAGGTTCACCACCTTGACCAATGAACTAAAATCTCTTGGAAGAGTCATTCTTGAAGAGAACAGGGTTGAGAAGATCCTAACAAGGGTCTTGCCAATTTCCTGGGAAAGCAAAATCACTGCTATCCAGGAATCCAAAAATATGGCAACCCTGAGAGTGGATGAGCTGATTGGAAACCTCACTGCATATGAACTCCGAAGGCAGACAATGAAGATGGATGGACCAAAGAAGGAGAGGAGTCTAGCACTGAGAATCACTGAGGGAGCAGATCTGGATGAATATGAGTTGGCCATGATTACCAAAGAATTCAGAAACTTTCTCATGAGGAAGAAGGGCATCTCTAGAATAGAAAACTACAACAAAGCAAAATATCCAAAAAGGCCAACCAACGAGGGATGCTACAAATATGGTAAGACTGACCATCTCATAAAAAATTGTCCCCAGTGGGAAGTAGAATCGAAAAAGGAGAGATATGAAAGAAGGAACAGGAAGAAGGAACTGGTCCAACCCAAGAAGACCACAACACAAACTATGGTCGCTGCTTGGGGGGAAAGTTTAGATGAGGAATCAGAAGATGGGGAGACTGAAGATCAGGCGCTCATGGCAATT
>ML299731.1:11954-27567 GCA_005239495.1 Nicotiana undulata | reverse complement strand
TATATATATATATATATATATATATATATATATATATATATATATATATATACTATTTATCATTTGTGACTTGATCTGTTAAATTATCTTAAAGATGTAAACTGCTAAATGATGACGGAAACCGGAGAATTTATAAATTTATGGAAACACTTGTTCCTTCTTGTCATTATTTGTTATTTGATGTTAATACCCATGTTGATATCATTCATCGATCATATTGTAATGACCTCTAGCAAGTGTCAAGTCGGCCTCTCGTCATTACCTATCTGAGTTTAGGTGGGATACTTACTGAGTACACATTGTTTTCGTACTCATACTACACTTGTTGTGCATTTTTATTGCATAGGTAGATTCATAGCAATGTGGCTGACTTGGAGACTTAGACGAGCTGCACCATCCGGAGACGACCCGCAGCCGACACAGTCTCCCTCATGTATTTTGTATTTATTTTTATTTTAAATTCCTTGTCCAGTTTGTATTCCGGATAAGTATTGTAGTATATGTATAATTCTTAGTAAATTTGCTCATGCACTTGTGACACCGGGTTCTGGATTTATTATGGGATTTATTCACTATTTAAATTTTCTAAGGATGTTATTGTTTACTTAGTAGAAGTTCGATAATTATTATTTAAGTAAATGAAAAAGGGATGATTTCAAAATATCATAATAAAGATTTCATTAATTATTAAGAGTTGGCTTGCCTGTCCGTAAGGTCCGGTGCCATCAAGACCTATATGTATTTTGGGTCTTGACAACATGGTATCAGAGTACTAGGTTCACTTAGGTTTCACGAGTCATGAGCAAGTCTAGTAGAGTCATGTGGATCGGTACAGAGACGTTTGTACTTATCTTCGAGAGGCTACATGGCTATTAAGAGTACTTCCCTTATTGATCTCCTCATCGTGCTATTTGATTCCTCTAAGGCTTATGCCCATGTTTCTTCGTACTCAATCTTACGCGTCACGAAGCACTTGCTATGAATCGGTAATTTTAGAAATTGAAATGGTGCTACGTATACGATGAGTGATGTTTTGCATACAAAGTTGATTGGGGGTTGTTGTTGTCGCCCTGAAGAAGGATATTAGGCTTTCCAGCTCAGTAGTTGTGTTTCTAAGAGCCTTGAGGCTATGCTCAGGTAGTTATGATGCTTACGATTGGTTATCGCGTGATGTTGATATGATGGTAGAATGCTTTCCCATATGTCGGGGCAAGGAATGACTTGAAGGGAGGTCTTCCGGGAGCGTGATTTTGAGATTTCAGTATTAGTGTTCACGGCGGAGGAAGGGCAATTGGGCTATGAATGTTCAAGTCTAGGTGATAAAGTAATAAGACTGGGTGTTTCAAGTAAGGTGGAACTTTCATATGTGATGTGGTATCGTTGTTCTTGATCGAATAGAATGTGTTAAGTTCGGCGGTGCTATAGTTTCTTCATGTGCATGAGGTCAGAGTATTGTGAAGAAGTATTGAAGAAGCATCTCTCAGAGATCCCGATGTGCAGTTGTTCAGTATTGAATAAGTATTGCTAATGAAGGTAGTTTGAGAAAGAGGATCTTCAGAGAGTTTGAAGTCGTGGTGATCTGCTTGTTTAAGAGCTACAGAGAATGATATTGAATTGAGGCAGCAATTGGGCAGCATACGATGAAGGAAGACATGTGAGAAGTGTCAACATGCGGCCAAATATCTAAAAGGCCAGGTATAAGAAAAGGAAGTCAGGTGGTGCTTAAAAAATGGGTTTAGCTAAAGTGGGAGAGTAGCAGCGTAGCATCTAAGTTCAGTGGTAAGACAACTGCCTATCTTGAG
Source organism: Nicotiana undulata (assembly GCA_005239495.1). Lineage (NCBI taxonomy): Eukaryota > Viridiplantae > Streptophyta > Magnoliopsida > Solanales > Solanaceae > Nicotiana > Nicotiana undulata. Next base: position 25,765 of record ML299731.1, on the reverse strand, counting down.
GAGAAGTTTGGAGTGATTTGAGAATTTTAGTAGACGGTGATTGGGTCAACGAGCTTAAATTGAAGTGTTGGTTATTTCGGCGAAAAGTTGGATACAACAGAGAGGAGTTGTTCGGGATGAAGAAGGATGCAATATGGCGGTGAATTTGAAGATATTGTCACACATTTAATAGATGTCCATGAGGAGCGGACGGACTGCTGTAGTTGGTAAATGCGAACGGGCTTAAGATAGGGTATTGATGTCGTAGTGATTGTTCCCCGTACAGTGTCGTTGGAAGATGTCAGTTGGTAATTTCAGCAGGAAGGTTATCTTATGTGGGCAGGTTAGCGGTCATGTGGTTAGCAAGTTTCTGCGGAGGATTCCAGTGGCTATTTGGTAGGAGGCTAAATACATAAATGATGCTGGATAATTTGAGCATTTATGAAATGCTAACAGGAGAATTTAGAAGAAATTGACGGACTTGTTGAGTGGTGCAAGGAGTAGCTTCAGGCTAAGTGGGAGGTCCCACTGCCTGCAATTGGGTTGCAAAATTATCTTCTCATGGGGGGTGCGGATTATTAGCGTATTGGCAAGTTATTACAGCTAAAGGGAAGGAAGTAAAATGGTAATTGTGCATGGGATTTGATAAATGTGTGCAAAAGTTGGCCCTGTTGGGCCAGGGTTAGGCTTTGGAGGATTCAAAATTTGCGCTTAAGGCATAGGCGAGTTGTAAGGGTAGTGACTCAATAAAGTGCTTCATTGAAAGGGTGTTCGTGTGCTAGGGGATCCTTGGAGTTGATTGTATTCAGAGCCAAGTCAGAGTGGGTGACTCTCAATGGTGGTCCTAATGAATTCGAAGTTAAGAATGTTGTGTTTAAGGGTTTCAGGCAGCAGTATGATTAAGAATCGAGCTTTTGCAGCGTAATTTATGATAAAGGGAAAATGGTTGGAGTGTTCTATGTTATTATCAGCGTGCATGGTAGTATTGGAGGGATGAGATAAATAAACTCCAGATTTGGAGAAAGATTATCAAGATGGGTATACCAGTCGAAGTTGTGAATGCGCACAAGGAGGGTATGAGACGGTTTGTGACATTGAGATAGCATGGTCTCGTGAATCAAAGCCACTCGGGATGAGTGAGGATTGAGTTCGTAATGTGTGGAATAGAGTTACTATTATTTCTGAGGCAATTAAGGATAATTAAAAGAAGATAGATTCGTTAGCCATGGTTGAAATGGCACATGTACGGCAGTGATCAGTTCCTTCAGTGTGATTAAGTTATGCATGTGGTTTGTGCCGGTGTGTGCGAGGCTTGTCAGCCGTCGTAATAGATTTTATTTGGAAGCATTCAAGTATTATGGTTTGTCAGGTGTAGGTGGATCCCAGAAGGATTATGGTGGTATAGACTATTCCTTGAGGATTTGCCTATTTTGTGATTATGAGAATTCATTCGTGTGTTGTTACGGTTCTCTTGAATTAAGGTAAGGAAAAGATTTCTATATGATGAAGTGTTCACCCTATTAGTGGTTCAGGAGTTATGTTGGAATTCTTGCGCTATTTCATAATTGGCATGTCAGGTGCAGTAAGCAGTATTGAACTGGGAGTAAGAATCGAGATTGCGGTTTGGTGTTAGAAAGGATGTCACGAGCTTGGATGAGCAAGAAAAAGGGATTTGAAAGTTCAGAGTAAGCTAGTGTTATCTTCAGTGTCACCTGAGATCGATGTTCGGTGAAAGAGGTTTGCACCCTGGTTATGGGTTCTTGATTTGTTTTACAGCGTTAACGGGGTCGGTGGTATGGATGTGCAGACTTGTTACCTTGTGTGGAAGGTCGTGGGAGCGTGACCACGAGAAGATTGTATAAGTGTGACATGTAGTCACTTAATGGATTGAAGATTTAGATTGAGTATAAGGAAGTATAATATTGCTTATTTGAGAATTTATGCCTGGAAGGCATTCAGTTCATCCTTGTTGTGGATTGTAGGGGGTTGTCCCAGCTATGATGGTGGTTCTTGCGTGTTATGAGGGTAAGTGGGTTAATATGAACCCAGGTAAGGCTATTAACCTAGTTCAGTGCGAACAAAATTGGCTTGAAATATGTAAATGGATTTAAAATAGGATTATGGGCTCCATGTGAGTCAAATGTGTTCATTTCAGTATAGCGCTTCTCAAGGAGGGGTATTGGAATATCAGATGTTGTTCCGTCTTCGTCCAATACATGTAATATTATGATTGGTGTCGTGTGAGTTGTGAAACGGCTTGATAAATCCCTATGTGTTGAGTCTTCGTGTAGTGATGATGTTATGTGAGCAGGAGAGCTCTTGAGATTCACAGTATGTATATCGCACCTCAGTTGTGCTTAAGTCTTGTAGCACATGGCTCTATCAGTCTCCCCAGGAGAATATTATGCACTTGGCGTGCTTGTGATCGATATTCAGTGTCACGACCCAAATCCTAATTCAAGTCGCGATGGCGCCCAACAGCGGGGTTAGGCAAGCCGACATAACCTTCACTAAGTGATACCCTTCCCGTTTGACCGAACAAGTCAATAATTACCAGTTTAAAACAACTAACATGATACTAGCCTTGAGAGAAGGAAAAATCATAGTAAATACAAGGCCGAAATAAAACATATACATAGATATACAACCCAATACCCAAAATATATACCGCGTGTGTGCCAGGAACTAGTTTTACGAGTGTCACAGTCAACTACTAAATATACAATGACTACAATATATACAGGGTCTCAGTCTGAATGAAATCGACAGAGAGTATAACAAAAGAAACTCCAGGGTGCTGCTAGGAAGTCGCTAGGAACACAGCTCACCGTGAAGTATGACCACGCTATCAATGTCTAGCACCGGCCTGAAAATCAGATGGATTTGCCTCCGGACCTGTACAGTCAAGTACAGAAAAAGGAAAGAAAGTGCAACATGAGTACATATATATAAATATGTACCCAGTGAGTATCCCGTCTAAACTCGAAGAAGTAGTGACGAGAGGCCGACTAGATACTCACTAAGGTCCAAAAACATAATATAGAATGAGATAAGGCCAAAGCAGTAGGCATGCAAAACAGTAAGCAGCAAGTATATGAACACATAATGTAACACAAGTAAGAGAACCAAGTACCAATTCCTCTTATTCAACAATACCTTGCCAATACAGTCATATATGAACCAGGCTCAAGTTTACAAATACCAACACGGACAAGACAGCCGGCCGAAGTCATAAGGTAGGTCATAAGGACTGAGGTCATAAGCTCCCCACGATCGCGAATCATACCTGCAACTCGTGTGCTGACTCGATAGTAATAAGCTCCCCATAATCGCGAATCATACCTGCGACTCATGTGCTGACTCGATAATAGTAATAAGCTCCCCACGATCGCGAATCATACCTGCAACTCGTGTGCTGACTCGATAATAATAATAAGCTCTCCACGATCGCGAATCATAACTGCGACTCGTGTGCTGACTCGATAATATTAATAAGCTCCCCACGATCGGGAATCGTACCTGCGACTCATGTGCTGACTCGATAATAGTAATAAGCTCCCCACGATCGCGAATCATACATGCGACTCGTGTGCTGACTCGATAATAGTAATAGTATTTACATATAGGTACCTACGGGTACCGACTCGACCGTGAACTCTACAGGATTGTGTCAATATCATATCACTCATAGCCAATTAAGATCTACCTCATCATATTTTTACCTCTCCCATGTCATTTCAACAATAAACACAATTTATAATACATAGAATGGTTCAAATAAGGCACGAAATGGCATGCTCGTGGGTCCTACGGCTACCCGACATAGCAACATAGTCGCCACGTATAGACTCTTGTCACTTGGTACGTACGAAGCCCCCTCAGCTCAACAAGTACACATAGAAAACAAGGAACCTCTGGGGACATTTTCCTCTTACAAGTTTGGAAAGGAGACTCACCTCGTGACGATATCACCCCTCGGATCAAGAATGCGCCTGTATCTCCGAAATTCACCCTCGACGGCTCGCAACTAACCAAACACGGTATAATTGAATTAATTTAGGTTCCAAGAAGAAGGATTATCTGGAATCCTAAAATTAAGCATTCTTGACCATTTTCGGAATTTCGACCTCGGGCCCACACGTTTGGATTTCGAAAATTCTTGAAGGAATCACCTACCCGAAATCTAAGGATCGAAGTTATGTGATTTATACAAGGATTCATAGCCTCAAATGAATATTTCACCAGTTTATTCAAAGCCCTAGAATTTCTATCCAATTTTTATGATTTTTGATTCTTTAGGAATTAAACTCGTTGAATTGTATGAATAATAGTGAAAAATAGAAAAGAATTACTTACCTCTACAGTGGGTGGTCGTGGGAGGTGTTGCTCAAACTTGGATGCTCTCTAATGGAGGTTGATGGTGGATAAAAATGGAGAAAACCCGTACTTTTGGACATTTAAAAAGGGCTAGCAACAGTGATTTCCGCACCTGCGACCTTGGGACCGCAGGTGCGGTCTCGCACCTGCGAGAATATCATCGCCCCTGCGGAAAAGTGCCTGGGACCCTGGGCATCGCACCTGCGGAGAAGAAGTCCGCACCAGCGGTCCCTCGGCATTTCGTGCGCATGATATATATATATATATATATATATTATATACCATCTGTGACTTGAACTGTTAAATTGTCTTAAAGATGTAAATTGCTAATAGAAATGACTGAAACCGAAGAATTTATAAATTTATGGAAACAGTTGTTCTTTCCTGTCATTATATGTTATTTGATGTTAATACCCATGTTGATATCATTCATCGATTATATTGTATTGACCTCTAGCAAGTGTCAAAGTCGACCTNTATATATATATATATATATATATATATATATATATATATATATATATATATATATATATATATACTATTTATCATCTGTGACTTGATCTTTTAAATTTTCTTAAAGATGTAAACTGCTAAATGATGACGGAAACCGGAGAATTTATAAATTTATGGAAACAGTTGTTCCTTCTTGTCATTTTTTGTTATTTAATGTTAATACCCATGTTGATATCATTCATCGATCATATTGGAATGGCCTCTAGCAAGTGTCAAGTCGACCTCTCGTCATTACCTATCTGAGGTTAGGTGGGATACTTACTGAGTACACGTTGTTTCGTACTCATACTACACTTGTTGTGCATTTTTATTGCACAGGTACATTCATAGCAATGTGGCTGACTTGAAGACTTAGACGAGTTGCACCATCCGGAGACGACCCGCAGCCGACACAGTCTCCCTCATGTATTTTGTATTTATTTTCATTTTAAATTCCTTGTCCAGTTTGTATTCCGGATATGTATTGTAGTATCTGTATAATTCTTAGAAATTTGCTCATGCACTTGTGACACCGAGTTCTGGATTTATTTTGGGATTTATTCACTATTTAAATTTTCTAAGGATGTTATTGTTTACTTAGTAAAAGTTCGATAATTATTATTTAAGTAAATGAAAAGGGATGATTTCAAAATATCATAATAAAGATTTCATTAATTATTAAGTGTTTGGTTGCCTGACCGCGGGGTCCGGCGCCATAACGACCTTTATGTATTTTGGGTCGTGACACTTAACAGTTACTTAATTAATAGCAAAACTCAACCATCAGCTGTTAAATATGAAATATAAATCTTTATACAAAACTTAAAATCCAAAAACTGATCGTACAAGTTATAAGCGCTACTGAGTTTGCTAGAAAATCCCTAAGTATAACTGTTCCGGAATAGAAATTAATAGTACAAGGTAAAATTTCCGAAGATGACTCCAAGACCTGCGAATGCGACGACATGTTTGCCTTGAGTCTCCACAGCATTGCTCGACCAACTAGCTAATAATCAACAACATCTAAGGCACCTGGATCTGATGAAAAATGTGCAGGAGCCTAGCATGAGTATACCACAACAGTACCCAGTAAGTATCAAGACTAATCCCGGTGGAGTAGTGACGAGGAACATTCAAGACACCACTGGACTAAAAAACATGAACAAGTATAATTGTAGAACTGAAGGGAACAATATCAATATAAAGCTAGGCATGATAACACTAATAATACAACGTTTATAATAGGAACCACAAAAAATAGTTAGCAACGAGACACAACATGTAATTACAATAAAATGAATGCAATTTAAATCAGGTGAAACCAAATAAAGGAAAACAAGTAAAAACTCAATAAGAACGACCGCTTTCCCAGTAGGTTTATCCAAAAACTTCCACGAGGTACCAAACCTCAAAATCACAAATCATGGGTCTCAATTAGTTTACCCTAATCACTTGGCATCTTCTACCCACATTATAATTCATAACAGCACGGACGACTCATGTGCCAATGGAGTGACAATATCTAATATCCGCACAGACCACTAACATGCCAATAATAATAATTACTCATGACTGCATGGATAACTCACATACCATCAAGATAACTCTCACACATAAGGCAAGTACATGGGAGTACAGTAAATGGTCAAAACATCTGGATTCATCTTCTTAGACTGATATGGGTGATTTATTTACGTGTATGCTTATACAAGTGTTCAACCATAATTCAAGTCAACAAGTAAGCGTAGAGACAATGAATGGCACATAAAAATGATCACCACAAAATGTACAGTGTAATAAAGATAGTAATGGAATTGAAACAACGAATAGTATAACAAGTTTAGCTACACAGAACTAAACAAATAGTACAACATGGAGAAAGTCAATTAAAAGCATGCTAAGGAAAACAATGATCAAAGATAAGTACAAAAGAATGAGTAAATGTCAACAAGAGTCACTACCAAGGTACCGACTCGTGGTCTCAAATCATTAAATGAATCACAATCTTTCCTTATATGACCGTGGGAGCCATTACATTTAGTTTTGAAAATTATTTTTCCTGAAATAGCATCCTGTACTTTAACCCACCTTATCACACCACCTGGCTTCTAGTATTTTCCCTACTAGCCACGCGTATCAAGCCCACCTTATCTCACCGCAAGCGTTACCTCAAGTTCTCAAATTATAATTTTCCAGATAAACCAAACCAAAATAGAATTTCACAATAAGGACCTCACGACTCAACCACAATGTACAGCAGCGGCAAGAACAACAACAATAACAACAACAACAACAACAACAACAACAACATGATAATACAACAACTATATCATCACAAGGACTTCATAACACAAAAAAACGAAAGAATGAACTCACAAAAAAAGTTACAACATGGAATAATAGTCTCAACAAGAGTAGATCAACAAAAAAGAGATAATGTGTAACAATGATTCCACAAAAGTACAATTTGACGACAAAAGAGATAGCATGAATCAATGACCCCAAATAAGATAACGTCAACAATGAAAGGGATAACAAACTTCAATTAAGGCTAAGCAATTACGGAAGAGATAATAGCAATTTCAATTAAGGTTAAGAAAATTACGGAAGATATAATAATAACTTCAATTAAGGTTAGGAAATTATGGGAGAGATAATAATAACTTCAATTAAGGCACATAAGAGTTTAATCAGCAATAAGGGTAGAATTTAAAGCAATTAGTTTCAAATAAGACACGTAACGATGAATTTACTAGATGGGGGATTTAACATGAAAAGACAACTTCATATCGAATGAACCTAAGAACCTAAAAGCCCTAAACGGTCAATTTTCCATACATAAGCTCGAGTAGGTACTCGTCAGCTCATGTACACGGCCTTCACATGACACGATTAACACAAATGACTCAAATCCTAAGGGGTAGTTCCCACAAACAAAGTTAGGCAATATACTTACCTCAAAGAAGCTAAACCGATACTCTAAAAAGACCTTCTCGAGTGAAACAACCTCTGGACAACTCAAATAGCCAAAATAACATCAAATCATAAATAAAACTCATAGGAAACAATTTTGGATAATAAAGCTTCGATCTTTAATGACGTCAAATTTTTCATGCAAGTCCCAAATGACATAATGGAGCTAATCAATCTGCTGGAATCATAATATGACCCCAATATCTACCGAGTCAACTCCCGGCCAAACCTTTCAACCTTCTAAAACTTTGACTTTCTAATTTTTTCAAAAATGCATCGAGTTATCCTACGAATACCCAAATCCATATCCAGATGCATGCCTAAGTCCGAAATAATAATACAAAGTTATTGGAACCATCAAAATGCAAATTCTGAATCGTTTACGCCAAAGTCAAATTCCGGTCAATTCTTACCGCTTAAGATTCTAAAACAAGAGTCCTTCTTCCAAATTGACCCCGAATTATCCGAAAGTAGAACTCGGCCACTGTGATGACCCAAAAGGTCATCCTAAGTAATTTCAGCTAAATCTCTGTTCTGAAGCCCCAAAAGCCTCCGTTAATCTCACCTCAATATGCGTGCGTAGCCTGGGGAAGGTAGCCGGGAAGCTTCCATGTGAAAATTTGATAAAAATGGGATTTTTTGAATTGAATAATTGAATAAAGTTGAGTTTGGTCAACGTTTTTGGTAAATGGAGCCGGACCCATGATTTGACGATTCCGGAGAGTGCGTAGGAAAATATGGGACTTGGGCGTATGACCGGAATCGAATTCCGAGGTCCCAAGCCCGAGAAATGAATTTTTAAAGAAAATTGTTTTCTGGAAGCAATAAAGGATTTTGAAAATGAGTAATTATGTGAAAGCCGTGTTACCAGGCCCGTATTACGGTTTCGGAGCCCGAAACAGGTTTATTATATGTTATTTGTCCTATCTGTGAAATTTGGGGTAAAACGAACTTGATTTGACGGGATTCAGATGAAATGAGAGATATAGAGTTAGTAAAGTTTTCAGGATGTTCATAAAACTTGAAATTTGGTTAGGAATGTGATTTTATGCTACCGAGGTCCGAATGCAATTCCGAGGCCGGGAATAGTTCCGCTACGTTATTTATGACTTTTCTGCAAAATTTGAAGTCGTTCCGAGTTGTATGGATCGGTTCGGCGCATCGTTACAGAATTCTAGAATTTCAAAGTTCTTAAGTTTTTGAATTCAGGGGTTTTGGAGGGTGATTTTGAGTTTTAGCGTTGTTTTGAGTGTTCCGTGGGCTCGAGCAAGTTCATTTAATGATTTCAGACTTGTTGGTATATTTGGACGGGGGCTCGGGTGGGCCTAGGTGCCTCCCGAACCTCGCACGAGGCTAAAAACCAGCAAAAATCACTGCTGGTGCACAACAGCTGGTTTGACCGCAGGTGCGGTTGCCCAGCCGCAGGTGCGGGACCGCACCCGCGGTCCAGGCCTTCGCATGTGCGACCTCTTCTGCAGGGGCGATCCAAACTCCGCAGGAGCGGGACCGCTGATGCGGCTCCCAACTCCGCAGGTGCGAGCCCAAGGTCCCAGGCCCTTTTCCGTAGGGGCGATAAGTTTCTCGCAGGCGCGAGACCGCACCTGCGGTCCTAAGGTCGCAGGTGCGGAAACCCCTGTTGGCAACCCTCTTAAATGTCCAAAATTTCGGGTTTTCGTCATTTTATCCACCATCAACCTGCATTAGAGAGCATCCAAGTTTGGGCAGCACCTTCCACGACCACCCACTGTAAGAGGTAAGTTAAACCCCATAAACTTCTACTTTTAACATTTATTCCTAGTTAAATTCACTACTAAATCATCTAAAAATAATAGAATTAGGTAGTAATTTTAGGGTTCCTGAGGATTTCTTGACTTTCCATGTTAGGCCATGAATTCTTGTATAAATCACATAACTTCGATCCTTAGACTCCGGGTAATTGAGTCCTTCATGAATTTTCAAAAATCTGAACGTGTGGGCCTGGGGTCGAATTTAGTATTCTTGGAAGAATAGTAGGAAATGTATAATTAGGCTTGGGAATTGGTTTATTGAGTACTTATTGATGTTAATAAATCCATTATGTCTAGATATTACCGACTCGGAGTTGGATTCGAGAGGGAAGGCTGTGATTGAGGCTTGACTTGCATTTTTGGAGCCGAGGTAAGTGTTTGGCTTAACCTCAGCTTGAGGGATTAGGTATAGAGTCTTATTTGCTATGTGTAACTCATGTCCTATGCATAGGCGGGGTGACAAGTGCCTATATGTTGCGGTCAAGCATGCCCGTGAGTCAATGGTGATGAAACTTACTGTGTTCTTAATATTCCCCATACTATGAGTAATTCGTGAATTAGTAGTGATACCTTGATGTTGTTTCATGACGTGGGGAGTTCTACCGTGCTAGCATTTTGTTGCCCCTTTTACCCCCAACATGTTCTCCCCGTATCTGTCTTACTTTCTTATTTCCGTCGACATTTTTCCTGTTATTATATAGAATTGCACAGGTACATATATTGTTGCCGGTCCTAGCCTCGTCACTACTTCACCGAGGTTAGGCTCGACACTTAATCAGTACATGGGGTCGGTTGTACTGATGCTACACCTGCACGTCTTTATGTTGTGCAGACTACGCAGCCGAACCCGGTGATCACTGACGATCGGAGCATATCATTAGTTCATACAGGAGACATCGAGGTAGACCCGCAGACGTTCGTGGGCCTTGGAGTCACCTTATACTCTTCACTTTCAGCTATGTCTTACTTTATATTTGAAAGACAGTCCTGTGTACCTATTTTCAGACCTTTGTTTTAGTAATCTCTTAGACAGTTCGTGAGTATGTGACACCAGTTCTGGGATTTGTATATGGGTTTTATTTCAGAAAATGCTATGTTATATTTTGGTTATTTGTTAACCTTCACATTGTGGGCCATCGATGCCTTAGTTATCTTGTTCGCTTTAGTTGTCAATGAGTTTTATTTAGTTCAAACGTTGTCTTGTCTAGCGGGTTCAACGTTAGACGCAGTCATGGCTTGAAGGTGGGATTTCGGGTCGTGACAGCCACACCCACAAGTCATAACACATAACACAAAGCTGCTCTAGACCTTAAGCTACTGAACGTGACGCTAATTCTCAAAGTGACTCGTCACACTTCACTTGAGAAAATGGGACCTAGTCTATGAAAGCTTGGATAATAAGAAATTAGGCTAGTTAAGGATTTGACTAGCCTAGTTATGTTTGAATTAGAGTAGGAAAAACCCCGACTTGAGCTCATATCAACTATTTTGCTTGATACCCATTTAGGCTTGAGAAAGCCATATTTGGCAAAATCACTCTATGACCAAGAGGTATTGAGTGGGTAATCTAAAGTTGAAAGCTATAATACACCCCATCAATAAAACAAGTGTTAACTTAATCAACCCATTAGACGAACACCTAGGCAAAGGTTACATCCCTATGCTTTTTACCTATTTGAAAATAACCAAAAACAATTAGTCAATTTCTAGTTTCATTCTTTAGTTGATCAATAATAGTTTAGTTTATAGAAGTAATTTGCAAACCAACTTGATTGGAAGTGTATTTAAGCTATTTCGTATTCACGCATCAAGTATACACTTTAACACCCATTGTTAGCTCCCTGAGAATATCGACCCCGGCTCATAGTTGGTTGCTATTCTTCCAACGACCTCTTCCACTCATTGTTGAGTGTGGATTGGGAAAGGATTAATTTTTGGCACCATTGTTGGGGAGTTAAAACGATGTTAGCTATATATTTGAGTGTGTTTATGGAATATCTTCTTTCCTTTACGTGTGTCTAACTTGTTTAAGAAATTATAAGTGTAGACATGGCAAACAATGAGCTCGAAAATTTGCCTTTGATGGATTCGGACAACGATGAGGAACAAGTAATAAGGTACCTCAACAGCCACAAGCCTATAGGAGAGGCCGGATACCACATGGCAATGTGCCTGTTCCACCCTCACCTCCACCACGAGTAGCTCAAAATCGGATATTGCCCATGAATGGCTCATTCCCTGTATATGGGCGGGAAACTTTCAAATCACCAACGTGATGCTCACTAAACTTGAGCAACGGGGCTTTTTAACCGGTGCACCAACCCAGAATGCTTACAAACATTTGAAGGGATTTGTGGATACATGTTGGAGGAGAAAGAAAACTAATGTTTCCGAGGATGCATTGATACTAAGGCTTTTTCCCTTCTCTCTATGAGGGAAATCTTTGGATTGGTTGGAAAAATTGTCAAACCATTCGATTCACACTTAGGATGAGTTGAAGTTCATCACTAAGTTTTTGTCTCCCGGGCACATGGCTATATTTTGAGATGAGATCTTGGCATTCAAACAAGAGCCGAATGGACGACTACATGAAATTTGTGAGCGCTAAAAGCAATGGTTAAGGAATATGCCAACAACTATATGACGGAAAACATGTTGCAACAAACCTTTTATCGTGGGATTAATACAACCAACCAATGTGTAGTGAATCAACTAGCCGGTGGAAACTTTATGACTATGTCTTATGAGGAGGCATGTCATATTCTAGATGAAATGGTGAAGCCGTCATCGTCTTGGAAATCTCCGGCCAATGTTCCACAAGGTGATCCAAACATGATCCACCTCCATAAAGAATTGCAAGACCATGGGCATGCCATTGCCGAATTGACCACTACCATGACTCAGCTAGAAAAGGCCCAACTAAATCAAGTGCAAGCCCCTGAGCAAGTTCATGCTAGGGAGGGAGTGAATGTTTTTGTGAACAAGTGGAGGGCCAAGGGTCCATAAGTGCTAACCCGAGTGGAGAACTATGTGCAAGATGATGACGGTTTTGAGCAAGATGATTCTTATAATTAGCAAGAGTAAGAAGTGCAATATGTGAGCAATTTTCAAGGGAAAAGAAACAACTTCCAAGGCCCAAACCAACAACAATTGCGACCACAAAATAATCATAGCAATCAGAGTGCTAAAAATCAAGGGAATTGGCATAAAAACAACAATCAAGCAAATTGGTGTGGAAACAACCAAGGAAATTGGGGAGGCAAAAATCAAAGAGGTTGGGATAATAATTAGGGCAATCCAGGGTCGAGTTCTAAAAGGCCCCCAATGTATCAATCACCGAGAAACCCACCTCCTTGTCCTTCCCATGATTCAAGTTCTTCAAACAACAAGATGGGATGTATTGAGAATATGTTCAAGCAAATAATGGAAAAGAATGTTGATTCAGATTCCCAACTAGCCTTGCAAAACACGTCAATCTGAAATCTAGAGGTTTAGATGGGGAAAATCTCTCAATCTATAAATTCTTGTCCTAAGGGTACACTACCAAGTGACACGATGGTGAACCCGAAGGGTGGTGACAATACGGGCATGCTATGGAAGTTATCACAAGAAGTGTAAGAGGCGGTAATGCACCCACCTCAAGTGAAAGGAGACGTGTTGATGATGACCAAGTGATGCAAGAAAAGATCCCTGATATGCTCAATTTAAACCTTAAAATAGGGTAAGCGATCGTTGTCAAATATAGTAACCCAACAAGGTTGGGGTCGAATCCCACAGAGAACAATATGAGGGCAATTAGGAATGCTAAAGAGTTATCACTTATCGCGCAATGCCAAACAAATAAGATTTTGGGTTTTGATAATTGTTTATATCTAAATGCGAAAATATAAACTAACCTAGAAAGCGAGTAAAATGATCAATGGCAACAAGAATGAATGCATCGGGTATTACACTCAAGTAACGATCCAATGTATTTCACGATTTTACAAATATGAGTGAGTTATGTTAATTAGCCACGGATAATATTTCTTAATTAGCTTTTCCCAAAGACTAACAAGACTTCCTAAATGAATTATTCCTAACCCAATTAGGAGATTAAGCACTTCCGGGTTTGGCTACAAGTAGTTCACTCCTATCCCTAGGTAGAATCTATAAAATGAGGGTTAAATCCTCAAAATCTTATTAATTAATCTTTTCCCA
>ML299731.1:596-11877 GCA_005239495.1 Nicotiana undulata | reverse complement strand
ATTCAAGTGTTGGGAAAATACTACACACTTAGATATTCAATACAAAACAAGGAAATGAAGAAACAAACATAAATAGGTAAGAAATCCTTAACCAAAATGATGAAATCTTCAAGACACAAGTGTGTGTGCAAAGCCCTAGCTTCAATACTTGTTCTTCTCTTTAAAAATATTATTTACAAAGCTAAAGATATGTCCCAAGATATGTAAAAATGGCTGCTAGGTCGAGTATATGAGAGTTGAGTTTGGAAAATGTGATTTACACTCTTGTCCAGATCTGATGCCCGACTATCGCACCTGCGGAAGACTCCTCGCAGGTGCGATTCCGCAGGAGCGGAAATATTCATGCAGGTGCGGGTTATGAACTTTGGTCAACTTTCCGCTGGAGCGGACATCTGGTCGCACATGCGGTTCCACAGGTGCGTAAAAAGCACCGCTAGTGCGAGGTCGCACCTGCGACCTAGAATCCGCAGGTGCGGAATCACTGAAGCATTTCATGCACTTTTTCACCACTTTTTGTCCAACTTTCATTCCAATTCAACACCAACCTTCAGAGCATCATTTCCCTGAAAATTGAGCAATTATACACTAATAACGACCTCAAGTTATCATTTAACAATACAAAATCTAATGACAAGAGGCTAAAATGAGTGGTAAATCACCACTCATCAACACCCCCAACTTAGAGCTTTTGCTTGTCCTCAAGAAAATCAAAACTAATAACTCAATGAGGTTCTACTATTTTAGACACACGTTGCATTGCTCGTATTCACAATTCACATTTTCCACTTAAGCATTAAACTTATGAATTTGGTTGGTACTAATAATTAGGCTCAAGTATGCATGTTAATTGACTAACTCCCTCATTTACAAGCAAGTTCAAGAAGTTTAGGGGATTTTCAAAAAAACAATAAAGTGACAAGAAAAAGCCTCAAGAAGTGACTCAACAACATTAGTCTACTACACATGCTCAACTTGTTTATTTTTGATTATATCAATTTCACCATTCAATCCTAATTCATGTGCCGTCACAAGAAAGAAAGAAACAAAGAAATAAAGAAATAAAGAAACTCCCAAATCACAATATTTACAACGTCAACACAAGGGACATATTTACAAAGCCACTCACACTCACAAAGACTTTCAAGTGCTACAACCAATCATACCATAGGCTTGCCCTTATTTTAATTCATAGCATATTCAAGAATATTCAGTTGGAGATCCCATAAGGGCTTTATAATCTTGTAATTTAGGTTTAGGTAAAGGTAGGATACACATTTGGGAAAATGGCTACACCCTCCTTGAACACTACTCACATTTTTTTGATGCACTTTGTTTCTATTCAAACCACATGGCCTCACTTGCATCTAGTTACCAACATAGAACCACTTTAAATACCTCAATTAGTCTCTTCAGAGCTCCCATATATTTTTGTGTTTTTCTTTTGTATAATTTTTTTTTTGGAGCTTGATTTCAAGAGAATACCTTCCTAGCTTCCACTTTGACACTACACCTCCAACTTAGGCTTTTTGCCTCATTCTCAATATTCAAGGAGGGACGGGTTGAAAGAAGGAGTTATTTTTCAAAAGGGAAAGGTATTGAAGTGACCAAAGAAAAAGTTCAAGTCTCAAATGGGATAATTAGTGATAATATATATATACAAAGGTGGCTCAAAAGGCTAACGGGGTTTTCGAATAACGCAAAGAATGCCTAAGGTAATTTCTCCAACCAAACATAATTGTCATTAGCATTGAAAAACTAACCGGGCAAGTTCTAGATGATGGACGCAAGCACAAGAATTATTTATACAAGCACTAACACACATGGCACATGAGTTAATCAAGATGGGTCAATTTCATTCATCTATTTATTTATAATTTTTTATTTTTTATTGGAGTTTAGAGCAATCTTTTCGAGATAGTGTGTAAAGAGTCACTAAGAGAGCCAAGAAGTTATCACAAAAATTAACTTGCACCATGCAATTTACTTGTTTTCNTAAAGAGTCACTACAAGAACAAAAATTAACTTGCACCATGCAATTTACTTGTTTTCATTCAAAATCAATTTTCGGAGGGGTGTTCTTAGATTACATTTAACATACAAGAGACTAATTTCTTTAGTACCAAATAATCCACAAGTCTCTTCCTAGCAACACAAGACTAATTCCCTTAAGAATGTTGTCACACCATCTATCATAGGGACAAGTCACCCGGTTCGCTTCAAAAAGTGTTTCTTGGGAAAGAACCGTAGCATGAAGAAAACCAAAGAAAGTATTATTACAGAAATTAAACTAACTACTCAAAATACAACTAAAAAGCTAAAAATAAAACCAACTATTAAAGAAACTAAATCAATCACACCAAGCCCGGCAAGGGTACATAATATTTATAAATAACCAAGCAGCCCGGCAAGGGCACATCACAATGTCATAAAGAAATGTTATAAACTAAGTCATAAATAGATAGAATGTACAAGAGCCGTGATATGTGCACATGCCACCCCCAACTAAAAACATTGCAGTGTCCCCACTGCACAACAATAAAAAATAATGGCAAAGTTTGAGGGTCTCCCTGAGGTCTGCATCAGACTAGCAGACTGCAGGAGAAGTGGCTGGTCAGTGCTACTGCGCCCCATCGTCATCATCCTCACCATCATCATCAGCACCATCATCCTCATCATCATCATCATCATCATCCTCAGCATCATACATGAAAGAGTACTCCTCGTTGTCGTCATCATCTACAACTGGCAGCGGGTTGCTCGTCTGTCCCCACTTGAATATTGCTTTTACCCCCCTCCATATCTTGACTAAGAGCTTCCTTTTCTTCTTATTTTTCGCCTTCTCCTTTTTAAACGAATCTTGCAAGTCAACATGTGCCTTGGCAAGGCTAGTGTAGGAAGACTCCATCTGCTTAAGAGAAGTAGCCATCTTGTCCTTGTGAGCAACCATCTTTGCCTGAGAGGCAGCCATCTCCGTCTGAGTGTCGAAATACTTCTTCATCTCAGCTCTGGAAAAATAGTCAGGTGGGGGCTATGTCTGAGAAGTGCGGGGTCCGGTGGGGAGCTTGGACACAAGATCTCGAATAAGAGTAAGCTGGGAGTTCATCTCCCCAAATGGACCTGCGGATGAACTAGGCTCGAAAGTGTATCCAATCTCATTGGTAGTGGTGGTCATCTTTCTTTTCTTGCTTTTGACTGCTCCACCTTCGCCCTTGACCCTCAATGGATGGAAAGGCTTGTCAGCTGGCACCCACTGATCATCAGGGCGCTCCTCAACCTCTGCCCGCCAGCATAGCTCATTGATCAATGATGGAAATAATAGCCCAGGCCTATTGTCAATCACAAATTGCCGCATCTCCTTTAGAATGTAGTGGCCTGGGTTCACTGGAACACCGTCGATCAGGCAGGCAATAATCAGAGCCCTGACGTAGGATACATCTGTGACGTTCCCACAAGGGGACACTCTGCTGCTCAGTATGTATAACCATATCTTGGCTTCGGCCGTGAAGTCAGTCGACTTCAAGCCTTTCCTCTTGGTCGCCCATTTTGGTCGTACACTTTCAGGGTGTAGTTTGGATGCCATCCATGCTGCATTTTCACAATTATCCCTTGCCACCACTGGCTCCATCGGGTGGTTTGGAATTCTGAGGGCTGCGTTTATATCTTCTTCCCCAAATCTCACTAGCTTTCCTCAGATGATGCGGAAAGGATCTTGAAAAGTTTACCGCATGAGGTTGTCATAGAACTCCCGAACCCATGTTTCATTGGCATTGCACGGAGTCGGGATGAAGCATGTCCACCCTGAAGATACCAGCCGTTCAAAGAATTCCGGCAGTTTCTCATTTACTTTGTCATCGGCAATGCCTCGCTCAAGTATCAATTTTTTTGTGAGGAGGTGCTCAAAGTACCTGCATTGACAGGCGGCTAACATGAACCGGTACTCATCATATTGTTCTCTAACTTTCTCCTCAATTTCATAATTTTGGCTTAGGTTCGGGTCCATTTATGAATCAAAGTACCTATAAAAATTCAAAATAAAGTTAGTGAAGCAGTGGAATATCATTAAGCATATTAAAACACTGCAAATAGGCCAAAGAACCAGGTTGAACGGACCCGGGAAGGCCCTTATGCAAGCACACTGGTTTAGGAAAATCTGTGCCGTTTTCGCACCTGCGAAATTTTTATCGCAGGTCCGGTTCCGCACCAGCAATTTTTTTTGGTTGCACCCGCGGTAATATTCGCACCAGCGGTTCTGGACTCGTAGGTGCGAGGTAGCACCTGCGGAAAAAGGTCCGCACCTGCGATAGTATTCTCACCCGCGGTTCTGGACTCGCAGGTGCGAGGTAGCACCTGCGGAAAAAGGTCCGCACCTGCGATCCTTCGTCCAGAAATTCCACTGCCCAGATTTTTGTGAGAATTTTTTCTTTGGGTCTTGCTTTTGGCCACTAATATATACTCACGACTTCCAGATTAGTGTACCAAATTTCATTCTAACTTCATTAATATTACAATCAAGATACGAGGCACTCGATTTTCACTCGTTCCATAACTCGAACACTTCGCGAGCGTATGACATTTACTCTTTCCTCACACGAGTTTGATGCTCAACACAACCCCACAATTGATTTAATCACTACTCTCAACCAACCCTCACCCTAATTCTATCCTAAAACAGTAAAGGAAAGAAAAAGAACAAACACAAAAATGAAGCAACTAAATGATGCCCATGGCCTTTGAAGGCTTGATTAATCAAGAAAATTTTAAAGAAAAAAAAAATGGAGAGGCAAAAGGGAGTGAGTAAGTGAAGTTACCTGAGATTGTGAATCACTCTGAGTGAGATATGTGGGTGTGCGGTGAAGAATTGTGAGGGAGTGTTTTGTGCTTTGAAATGTTAGGGCATAGAAAACTGACCTGAGAGGAGTAAAATTGGGAATTAACTGACGGCCTTTCGCACCTGCGGAACTAGTACCGCACCTGCGGGACCGCAGGTGCGTAGAAAAGTTCGCACCAGCGACTCGGGTCGCACCTGCGATGAAAGGTTACGGGCCTGCAAAGTCGCACCTGCGGAAAAGTGAACGTAGGTGCGAAAATACCTGGGTTTTGCGCAGAGCATTCTATGGTCATTTGCGATCGCATTTTTGATCGCAAATGCCATTCCACTATAGCATTTTGGACATAAGGCATCGCAGATCTGGGAAGAATGTTTGCCCAGCAATTTCTTTGCTTTCTTGCACTGGTTTTGACTCCCCGGTATCCCCGACCTGCATAAATCAACTCCGAAAAATGCAAAACTTGGCAGATTGGTTAGAAAAAATATAATAAGTTATTCTAAAAAGAAAATTTTCAAAAATGACTTAAAAATTTAGAAAAACGATGGGTTGCCTCCCACCAAGCGCCGCATTTAACATCGTGGCAGGACGCAAGTCAACTTTTACCACTTTTCTCATCACTTTGACGATATGAATTGGGCACCTAGCTTGGAATCAAGCTTGTGACCACGGGCGATGGGGGGTGGTTGAAAAATGACCGAGCCGAGCCTCAATTTCTTCATTTTGCACTTCTTGGCCTTCATGTGAGGAGTATCATTTTGCTTTCTTGGTTCTTCAAACTACAAGATGTATGGTATGAATATCTCCTCCTCGCAACACCCAATTGAATCGTGTAGTTCAACTTCCGTTATACCACACAATTCCAAATTTGAGAAATGCTTGCAATGTGCCTTCAAACTTCCTACTTGCAAATTTTTCCGGATTTTGACATCCTCATCTTCCCCCGGAATAGAGTCAATTTCAACCAAATCTTCAATTATCCCGGTTGACTCTAATTCCATATTTTTGTTGGCATCATTAACACTCATGGAGTCGGTTGGCGGATGTTCAAGGCTTGATTCCTCAAAGTAGCACTCACTCTCACCCTCAGAATTAAATTCTTCTTGACTTCCATCCACACTTTCAACTTGAGGTGCATGATGAGTCTCCATCAATGCTTGCATTTGATCCTCTAAAGTGCGGATGTTTTCATCATTTTGAGCCACATCATTTGTTAATTCTTCAAGCTCAAGGTGGTGCTTTTCCTAATTTTCAAGAATGGCCTCCAACATGTGCATCATCCTCTCATCTTGAGCATTTGTGAGTTCTTCTTGGCTTTGTTCAATTTCCAAGGAGGAATTTTTATCTTCTTGGCTATCACTCACCTCCAAGGCTTTTTGAGCCCTTGAAGCTTCAATCATTGCATCCATTTGTGAGTGTAGCCTTTCAAGTGCCAAATCATTTTGGAGACTATTCTCCAAAAGTTCTTCCAAAGCATTTTGCTCATGGTTTCCTTCTTCAAGTAAGCACTCCAACATGAGCTTGAACTCTCCACTTCTACCATGCTCAAATTCTTCCACTTCATTGCCCCTAAAATTTCCATCACAAAAAATAGATTCATCATAGTGGGGGCTCGGGGAAGGGACGGACAAATACAAACAATCATACTCATGACCATTTTGGCCACCACACCTATCACAAATACTCCACTCATGGGTTTGAAATTGTGCGCACAAGTCATCCCCGGGAGAATTTAAATAATTTTTCCACGAGTGCGGTCCTCCATAATATGAACAACTACCATCCGACCAATATCCATTATATGATTCCATATTTATTTTCTTTTTTTTTTTTGAAAAATTAAGAAAATAAACAAGAAAATTTAATTACACAAATATTCACAATTTTGGACGAAAGCACTTAAGCTTACTTCTCCAACAACCTAAGTTACGCCAATTGTTCCCCGGCAACGGCGCCAAAATTTGATACGCTCAATTTACACCTTAAAAGAGTGTAAGCGATCGTTGTCAAATATAGTAACCCAACAAGGTTGGGGTCGAATCCCACAGAGAACAATATGAGGGCGTTTAGGAATGCTAGAGAATTATCACTTATCGCGCAGTGCCAAACAAATACGATTTTGGGTTTTTGATAATTGTTTATAACTAAATGCGAAAATATAAACTAACCTAGAAAGCAATTAAAATGATCGATGGCAACAAGTATCGATGCTTCGGGTATTACACTCGAGTAACGATCCAATGTATTTCACGATTTTACAAATATGAGCGGGTAATGTTAATTAGCCACGGATAACATTTCTTAATTAGCTTTTCCCAAAGACTAACAAGACTTCCTAATTGAATTATCCCTAACCCAATTAGGAGATTAAGCACTTCCGAGTTTGGCTACAAGTAGTTCAATCCTATCCCTAGGTAGAATCTATAAAATGAGGGTTAAAGCCTCAAGTTCTTGTTAATTAATCTTTCCCAACCCCAAATAATCTTTTCCAAAACTAATTCGGAGTTAATGGGCGAGTCCTAGGGTTAGCTAATCCCTTTGGAAACATTAAAGAACAAGAATAATTAAAATAACAAACACCCACTTCACAAATATATGAAAATCATTCAATACATAAGCACAACAAGGTATTTAATCCACACTTTAAACATGAATATTCCCATAAACCATATTCAAGTGTTGGAAAAATACTACACACTTAGATATTCAATACAAAACAAGGAAATGAAGAAATAAACATAAATGGGTAAGAAATCCTTAACCAAAATGATGAAACCTTTAAGACCCAAGTGTGTGTGCAAAGCCCTAGCTTCAATACTTGTTCTTCTAACTAAAAATATTATTTACAAAGCTAAAAATGGCTGCTAGGTCGAGTATATGAGAGTTGAGTTTGGAAAATGTGATTTTACACTCTTGTCCAGATCTGATGCCCGACTATCGCACCTGCGGAAGACTCCTCGCAGGTGCGATTCTGCAGGAGCAGAAATATTCATGCAGGTGCGAGTTCTGAGCTTTGGTCAACTTTTCGAAGGAGCGTACATCTGGTCTCACCTGCGGTTCCGCAGGTGCGTGAATTTTACTTGCAGGTGCGAGTTTAGGCTGGTTTGACTTTCCAATGCAAGTGCGGACATATGGTCGCACCTGCGGTTCCGCAGGTGCGAGTTCTGTGTGACTGAGCTGGCTTCGCAGGGGCGATCAATCCTTCGCAGGTGCGAGGTCACACCTGCGACCTAGAATCCGCAGGTGCGGAATCACTGAAGCATTTCATGCACCTTTTCACCACTTTTTGTCCAACTTTCATTCCAATTCAACACCAATCTTCATAGCATCATTTCCCTGACAATTGAGCAATTATACACTAATAACGACTTCAATTTATCATTTAACAATACAAAATCTAATGAGAAGAGGCAAAAATGAGTGGTAAAATCACCACTCATCAATCCCAAACAATGTTGTTAAATCAAATGAAGAATTTAGAATTGATATTGATTATAGTGTAGAAGAGTCTGAAGAGGAGGTGAACCCGTATAGGGAATACATCATTGACATACCAGAACCGGTAGTCAAAACAAATAAGGCACCATTTCCAAGCCTTCACCTCCATACCCGCAAATACTTTCCAAGCAAAAGGGTGATAATCAATTCAAAAAGTTCATTCAAATGATGGAAAGTCTTTCAATCAATATGCTATTGGTAGAAGCTTTGGAACAAATGCCCGACTATGCAAAGTTTATAAAAGATCTTTTAACAAAGAAGAGATCAATGAATTTGAGACTATCAAAGTCACTCTCAAGTGAGTGCGATTTTTTATTCAATGGCTCCTAAGTTTGAGAATCTCGGTGCTTTAACGATTTTTTGTATAGTTGGAAGTGCCAAGTTTGTAAAAGCTCATTAAGATCTTGGGACAAGTATAAATTGGATGTCCTATTCAGTTTTCAAGACTTTGGGGATTGGGAAACCAAGACCCACTTCTATGAGATTGAAAATGGCCAATCGTACCATAAAATGGCCGATGGGTATGATTAAGAATGTTTTGGTACGGGTTGATAAATTCATTCTTCCGATGGGCTTTGTCATTATAGATTGTGAAGTTGATTATGAAGTGCCTATCATTCTTTGGAGACCTTTCCTTGCTACGGGTAAGGCTATTTGTGATGTATAAGCCTGAGAACTCACTTTTTGGGTTGGTGTGCAAAGGTTTCTAGTCATGTGGGTTTTTACCGGCGCTTTATCAAAGATTATCTAAAGTGGTGAACCCAATGTGCAAGATCCTTGAGAAGGATGCTAAGTTCAATTTCAATGATGATTGCATGAGAGCTTTTGAATTGTTGAAGCTCAAGTTGACTACTACTCCTATCATTAGCGCTCCAAATAAGAGTGTGCCTTTTGAACTCATGTGATGCACGTGATGTAGCGGTTTTGGTGCAACATATCAACAAGATTTTCTATCTGGGATACTATGCTAGTAAGATCATGAATAATGCTGAAGTCAATTATACTGTTACGGGGAAAGATCTCCTTGATATTGTATTTGCAATTGAGAAATCCCGCATGTACTTGATGGGTGCCAAAGTCATCGTCCACACAGACCATGTTGTGTTGTGTTACCGTATGAGCAAAAAGGATTCTAAAGCTTGGTTGATGAGATGGCTACTCTTGTTGCAAGAATTTGACATTGACATCCAAGATAGGAAAGGTAGTGTCAATTATACTGTTACGGGGAAAGATCTCCTTGATATTGTATTTGCAATTGAGAAATCCCGCATGTACTTGATGGGTGCCAAAGTCATCGTCCACAGAGACCATGTTGTGTTGTGTTATCGTATGAGCAAAAAGGATTCTAAAGCTTGGTTGATGAGATGGCTGCTCTTGTTGCAAGAATTTGACATTGACATCCAAGATAGGAAAGGTAGTGAGAATGTAATGACCCAAAAGGTCATCCTAAGTAATTCTAGCTAAATCTGTGTTCTGAGGTCTCGAAAGCCTCCGTTAATCTCACCTCGATATACGTGCGCAGCCCGGGCAGGTAGCCGGGAAACTTCCATGTGGAAATTTGATAAAAATGGGACTTTTGAATTGAATAAGCGAATAAAGTTGACTTTGGTCAATATTTTTAGTAAACGGACCCGGACCCGTGATGTGATGGTCCCACAGGGTCCGCAGGAAAATATGGGACCTAGGCGTATGCCCGGAATCGAATTCCGAGGTCCCAAGCCTGAGAAATGAATTTTTGAAGAAAATTGTTTTCTGAAAATAATAAACGCTTTTGAAAGCGAATAATTATGTGAAAACCTTGTTACCGGGCCCGTGTTATGGTTTCGGAGCCCGAAACAGGTTTATTATATGGTGTTTGTCCTATCTGTGGAATTTGGTGTAAAACGGGTTCGATTTGATTGGTTTCGGATCCAAGTGAGGAAAAATGGAGTTAATCAACTTGTGGGGTTTCTAAAGAATATGAAATATGATTTGAGAGGTGAATTTATGTTCCCGAGGTCCGAATGAAATTCCGAGACCGGGAATAGTTCCGTTGTGTCATTTATAGCTTATCTGCAAAATTTGAAGTCATTCCGAGTGGTTTAGGCCGGTTCGGCGCGTTGAAGTGAATTCTAGAATTTCAAAGTTCTTAAGTTTTGAATTCAGGGGTTTTGGAGGGTGATTTTGAGTTTTAGCGTTGTATTGAGTGTTCCGTGAGCTCGAGCAAGTCCGTTTGATGATTTGGGACTTGTTGGTATTTTTGGATGGGGCTCGGGTGGGCCCAGGTGCCTCCCGAACCCCGCGCGAGGCCAAAAACCAGCAAAAAAAACACTGCTGGTGCACAGCAGCTGGTGTGACCGCAGGTACGGTTGTCCAGCCGCAGGTGCGGGACCGCCCCTGCGGTCCCAGCCTCGCAGGTGCGAACCCCAGCCCCTTGCCCAAAGTCCGCAGGCGCGAGACCCAAGCCGCAGGCGTGAGACCGCAGGTGCGGTCCAGGCCATCGCAAGTGCGACCTATTCCGCAGGGGCGACCAAAATTCCGCAGGAGCGGGACCGCTGGTGCGACTCCCAACCCCGCAAGTGCGAGCCCAGGGTCCTAGGCCCTTTTCCGCAATTGCGATCCTTTTCTCGCTGGTGCGAAGATCGCACCTGCGGTCCTATGGTCGCAGGTGCGGAAACCCCTGTTGGCAACCCACTTAAATACTCCAAAATTTTGGGTTTTCCTCATTCCTTCCATCTTCAAACTCCATTAGAGGGCATCCTTGCTTGGGGCATCACCTTCCACGACCACCCACTGTAAGAGGTAAGTAAAACCCCATAAAACTTCTAATTTAACAATAATTCCTAGCATAATTCACTACTAAATCACAAAAAATCATTGAATTAGGTAGTAAACTTTAGGGTTCTTAGGAATTTTGTGATTTTCCATGTTATGCCATAAATTCATGACTAAATTACATAACTTCGATCCTTAGACTC
>ML299730.1:0-43709 GCA_005239495.1 Nicotiana undulata | reverse complement strand
GGGTGAAGAATGGAGATAATCCCGTAATGGGTCTGTTTTGGAGTTAATAAAATAACTCGGCAAAATTAGCCTATGCGATCGCGGAGATAGGAATGCGATCGCATAGAGGTGTGACTGACAAGCTCTGCGATCGCGGGTCTATGTATGCGATCGCACTGGGTAATTTCCTCCAGCTGCCCTTACCCACTTAATACACTATGCGATCGCGGGGGATGCGATGTGATCGCATAGTGTAACAGACTACCCCCCAGACACGAAGCTATGCGATCGGGGACAACTCAATGCGATCGCATAGAGTAAACTTTTTCCCTACCAACCCAATGTTGTGCGATCGCGGATATGCATATGCGATCGCACTGAAGAAAAGGCCTGACACCAGAAAACTAACAAAAAACCAGATTTTCCTATCTTTTTACACACCGTTAGCTACCCGAAACTCATCCGAGCCCTCGGGTCTCAAAACCAAAAATACACACGACTCCCGAAACATCATACGAACTTGTTCAAGCTTTTAAATCATAAGAATATCAACAAAAACATCGAATTAAACCTCTAAATCCAATTAATCAAACTTAAGAACTTTAAGATTCTAGAATTCACTTCAATACGCCGAACCTGCCTAAACTGCTCGAAACGACTTCAAACATTACAGACAAGTTATAAATGACACCACAGAACTATTCCCGGTCTCGGAATCGCATTCGGACCTCGGGAACATAACACCACTTTCCAAGCCACATTTCAAATTCTTTAAAACCTCCAAACCTCATTTTTGATCTGAAACCACTCAATGCACGCCCGTTTTACACCAAATTTTATAGATAAGACAAATAATATATAATAAACCTATTCCGGGCTCCGAAACCACAATACGGACCCGGTAACACGGTTTTCACGTAATTATTCATTTTCAAAATCCTTTATTATTTTCAGAAAACAATTTTCTTTAAAAATTCATTTCTCGGGCTTGGGACCTCGGAATTTGATTTCGAGCATATGCCCAAGTCCCATATTTTCCTACGGACCCTCCGGGACCGTCGAATCACGGGTCCGGGTCCGTTTACCAGAAATGTTGACCAAAGTCAACTATATTCATTTATTAATTATCAAAACTCATTTTTATCAAATTTTCACATAATAGCTTCCCAGCTACGCGCTTGGGCTGCGCACGCATATCGAGGTGAGACTAACGGAGGCTCTCGGAGCCTCGGAACACAGATATAGCTTAGATTACATAAGGTGACCTTTTGGGTCATCACATCATTACTACACTTATCTCTTCCATTGTGATTAGTTCTTACTTAATATCGTGGCTATGCATTATCTTTCATTGTTGAGTTATTGGTGTTGAAGTGGTGAAAGACGTTATCATGCTGAGGCGAAATTGTTATTGCTAAAACATCTTACTTTTGAGCATTTTTATACTCATTGTTATTAATATTCTTGTCCCTATTGTGGTGGAGCTGTGGGCTATTGTTGTGGAAACATTGAAATTGTGGATTGTTGGAAAATTGTGATATATTATCACATGTGATGCGAGTTGTTATTGTAATGTGATATTGAAGCGCATGCGGCGGTATAAGGCTTGGGGTTGATGTGCATGCGGCAATATAAGGTGGGACTTATGTGCATGTTTCTTGTAAGGGAACTATGTGAAGCCATGCGGCATCATAAGATGGGCTAAATTGTGTGTATCCATTTCGGAAAAACTATTTTCAAAACATATTACAAATGTAAGGCTCACGCGATGTAAGGAAATATTGTGATTGAAATCAAGAAATGTGAATATGAGGCAGTACCTCGTTTGTGAGTCTTGATTATACGAGGTGGTACCTCGATTTTGATTTCGTTATCTACGAGGCGATACTGTAACGACCAGACTGGTCATTTTGAGCTCTAGATTGTCGTTTAGTAGTTTGATGGTCATGAGAATCTTAATTTCAGGTGTTATGACTCGTAGGCGTGGTCGGAGTTGAATTTCGGGAAGTTCGGAGTCAATTGGGAAAGAAAGTTCTCATTTCGGAAGCCTTAAGTTGGAAGAATTGACTAAGATTGGATTTTTGAGTAAACGACCTTTGAATCAGGATTTGAAGGTTCCAACAGGTTCGTATGATGATTTCGGACTTGGGCATATGTTCGGAACAAGTTTTGGATAACCCGAGAGCGTTTCCGCTTATATTGTGGAAGTTAGCATTTTAGAAGAAATTTCATAAGTCTGGGTTTAAGTGCATTTCAGTGATATTGATGTCCGTTTGGGATTCTGAGCCTGAGAATAGCTCCGTATGGTGATTCTGGAGTTGGGAGCGCGATCAGAAGTGAATTTGGATGTCCGTAGGTTATTTTGAAGTCATTTGGCTAAAGATAGAAACTAGAAGGTTTTTGAGAAATCCGGCCGGAAGTGGAAATTTTGATATCGAGGTCGGATTTCGATTCTGAAAGTTGGAACATGTCCGTAATGTTGAATGTGACTTGTGTGCAAAATTTGTGGTCAATCATACGTGATTTGATAGGTTTCGGCATTGAATGTAGAAGTTTGAAACTTCAAAGTTCATAAAGCTTGAATTGGTGTGCGATTCATGGTTTTGGCGTTGTTTGATGTGATTTGAATCCTCGAGCAGGTCCATGGGATGTTATGGGATTGGGTCGTGTGATTGGACGGGGTCCCGACGGCCTCGGGTGTGTTTCCGGGTGGTTTCGGATCATTTCGGGCTGTTTTGAAATGGCTGATGCTGGTGTCTGGTGTTATTTTTCGCATTCGCGGTGATCCCCTCGCGTTCGCGAAGAAGGATTTGGCTTCAGGGACTTTGTTCTTCGCGTTCGCGAAGAAGAAAAATCTCTGCTGCACAGGTCTGACTTCGGATGCTCATATCATACAATCTATAAAGAATTTTGAGATTATGTAAAAAGGAAAGTTGTATCACTTTGTGTCTAGTTTCTAGAAAAGTTAACTATTTAGCATTTGGATTTGTGTACAAAGAGGTATGGATGTTACACTACAGGGTGTCCAGGAAGATGAAGAAGATATTTGTGTTGCACAGGGCTGACTTTGGAAACTTATATCTCGACATCTATAAGGAATTGGGAGATGAAACAAATATGAAAGTCATAGATCTTGGAGTCTAGTTTTCAGAACATTACACCATTTGTAATTTGGAGTTTTTTACAAATGGTTATGACCATTCTACTAGAGACTTTCTGAGAAGAGTTTGGAATTTGCCTTACGAGATTTTTGTACTTCGCGCACGCGAGAGTAGGCCCCTGAACGCGAAGAAGACTTGCCTGACAGTGTTTAAGTTTGCAAATAATGGGTTAGGCTCATTTCCTCCATGGGAGACGACCCAGGGGCAATTGTGGAGCTCCATCTTCATCATCTACGTCAAGGTAAGTGATTCCCACATTTTTCAAGTTAAATACTTGGATTATATATATATTTTAACATGGAAATTCATGGAAAATTAGTTAAAACTTAGGATTGTGGTAGAAAATCAGGAAATTAGTATTTTTTGATTTTGACCATAAAATAGGACATGGGATTTGGAATAAATTAGATATTTGAGTTCGTGAGGT
Organism: Nicotiana undulata; assembly: GCA_005239495.1. Taxonomy (NCBI): domain Eukaryota; kingdom Viridiplantae; phylum Streptophyta; class Magnoliopsida; order Solanales; family Solanaceae; genus Nicotiana; species Nicotiana undulata. The sequence goes on along the minus strand of ML299730.1, from coordinate 40,142 downwards.
TATGGGTAATGTTTATCTTCAAAAAATTTCGAAATCCAGGAACGCGAGTGCGTGGGCCTGAGGGTGATTTTTATCAACTTTTCGATCGGGGTTAGTAATTGTTATAAATTGGATTATGATGGATATTTGAGCATATATTAATGGATTTGCGTAATTATTGGCTAGTTTTAGGGCGTTGTGCATCAATTTGAGTCATCGAAAGGGCTTGGAAGCCGGTTATAAATCTTCGGAGCGAGGTAAGTCACCTTCCTAACCTTGTGAGGGGAATTGTCCCCATAGGTGAACCAAATAAATATGTGCTACTATTTGTGGGGGGGGGGGGGGGGGGGGGGGATACGTACGCACGAGGTCACTGGAGTCCGTGCGTAGCTACTATTTTGCTTGTGTCCGGGTACTCTAGGACCCACTAGCATTCCTTACTTTTTGTACTTGTGCTTTCAGTAATATTAGACTGTTAATATGATCAAACTAGTAATTGAATGCCTAAGAAGGTTAGAGTTCACTTTTCTTAATCATTTAGAAAGAGAAATTATTCTTCCTTGCATAATTGTATTCCGAATAATTGTAATATATAAAACCTTATCAAACTTGGCAAATGAATTTCAAGAAATGATTTAAATACTATCTTCATGTTCATTTAAAGAGAATTTTATCATTTCCTTGAGAAACTATTTTCCTGATAAAAATGCGGATTTATTATGTGAATATGTGAATATATGAGTACCTGAGTCGCATGTATGATTCGCGAGAAGGATAACTCTATTATTTATATATGACCGCGTCGCATGATCGATTCGCGAGCAGGGGAACAAGATGCATCTATGGTTCAAGCCGTTTGACCCTTCGGCAGTGCATATTTTATTATTGTTGGTATGTGCCGTTCGACCCTTGACATTTCATGCACATGATATTTTTTGCGTACTTTCTGTAACTATTTCCTGCTTATTGGCCTGTGAATCTTAAATAGTTAACCGAAAAGACAGAGACTTAAAGTGTTAAATGTGAAAGAAGTTGATATTTCTTATCCCTGATTTTATTAAATTTCCTATGATATTCATGCCTAGTGTCTTACTTGATCATACTAAATTGACCTCTAGCAAGTGTCAAATTTGACCTCTCGTCACTACCTCTCTGAGGTTAGGCGGGATACTTACTGAGTACACGTTGTTTTCGTACTCATGCTATACTTGCTGTGCATTTTTATTGCACAGGTACTTTCACAGCAATATGGCTGACTTGGAGACTTAGACGAGTTGCATCATCCGGAGACGACCCGCCGCCGTTAGAGTCTTCCTCTATGTATTGTATTTTCATTTTTTTTCGATTCCTTGTCCAACTTGTATTTCGGACAGGCATTGTAGTATCTGTATAAATTCTTAGAAGTTTGCTCATGCACTTGTGATACCGGGTTCTGGAATTTGCAATGGGATTTATTCACTATTTAAATTTGCTAAAGATGTTATTGTTTACTTATTGGAAGTTTGATAATTACTATTTAATTAAATAAAAAGGAATAATTTCAAAATATTATAGTAAAGATTTCACTAATTATTAAGTGTTGGTTTGCCTGACCTTGGGGTCCGGAGCCATCACGACCTTTATGGATTTTTGGTCGTGACAACTTGATATCAGAGCACTAGGTTCCCTTAGGTTTCACGAGTCATGAGAAAGTCTAGTAGAGTCTTGCGGATCGGTACGGAGACGTCTATACTTATCTTCGAGAGGCTACAGGGCTGTTAGGATTACTTCCCTTTTTGATTTCCTCGTCATGCGATTTGATTCCTTTAAGGCTTATGCCTATGTTTCTTCCTACTTAATTTTACGCGTCATGGAGCGCTTGCTATGAATCGGGAATTTGAGGAATTGAAATGGTTCTACGGATATGGTGCGTGATGTTTTACATGCAAAGATGGTTGGGGCTGTTGTTGTTGCCCCGCAGAAGGATATTATGTAGTTTCAGCTCAATAGTTGTGTTTCTAAGAGCTTTAAGGCTATGCTTAGGTTATTATGATGCTTACGATTGATTATCACGCGATGTTGATGTGATGGTGGGGTGCTTGCCCATATGTCAGGGCAATGGATGATTTGATGGGAGGTCTTCTCGGAGTGTAATTTCGAGATCTCAGTGGTTTAGTTCTGCGGAGGAAGGTCAATTGGATTATAAATGGTCAGATTTGGGTTGACAAAGTAGTAAGACTTGGTGCTTTCAAGAGATATTCGCATGTGATGTAATATCGTCGTCTTTGATCGAATAGGATGTGTTAAGTTCATCGGTGCTATAGTTCCTTCGGTTGCATGGGGTCTTAGTATTGTGAAGAAGTATTGAAGAAGCGACTGTCATAGATCATGGTGTGCGGAGGTTTAGTATTGAATGAGTATTCCTAATACAGGCGACTCGAGAAAGATGATATCGGCAAGTTTCAAAGTGTGGTGATCTGCTGGCTTAAGAGCTATAGATAATGATATTAAATTAAGCCAGCAACTGGGCGACATTCGATGAAGGAAGGCATGTGAGAAGTGTTAGGCAGTGGTTCCATTTCTATGAGGCCAGGTGTAAGAAGCGGAAGTCAGGTAGTTTTTTAAAGGAGTGATTTTAACTAAAGTGGGAGAGTGGCAGCGTAGCATATGAGTTCAGTGGTAAGATAGCTGCCTATCTTGAGGAGAAGTTGGGAGTGATTTGAGGATTTTTGTGGACGATGATTGGGTCCACGGGCTTAAATTGAAATGTTTGTTATTTCGGCGAATGATGGATACAACAGAGAGGAGTTTCTAGGGATGAAGCAGGATGCAATATGGCGGAGAAGTTGAAGATATTTTCGCGCATGTAATAGATGTCCATGAGGAGCGGACGGACTAGTAAAGTTGGTAAATGAAGAAAGGCGTAGAATGGGGTATTGATGTCATAGGGATTGTGCGGTGCATCGTTGTTGGAAGGTGTCAGTTGGTAAATTCCACATGTGGGTTATCTCCTGTGGGTAGGTTAGCGGTCGTGTGGTTGGAAAGTTTCTGCGAGGAATTCTAGTGGCTATTCGGTAGGAGGTTGAATACGTGAATGATGCTAGAGAGTTTGAGTACTCATGAAATGCTAATATGAGGATTTAGAAGAAATTGACGGATTGGTTGAGCAAGATCATGACCGCAAGGGAGAAAGGATTTCAGTGGGGGTATAGGGTGCAAGGAGTAGCTTCAGGCTAAGTGGGAGAGTCCCACCGCCTGCGTTCGGGTTGCAAGATTTTCTCCCCATGGGGTTGCGGATTATCGGCGTATTGGCAAGTTATTGTAGCTAAGAAGAGAAGAGTAAAATGGAGATTGCGCATGTGATTTGATAAATGGGTGCAAAAGTTGGTTATTGAACCAGGGTCAGGCTTTAGGAAGGTTCAGAATTTATGCTCAGTTCATAAGTGAGTTATAAGGGTAGTGACTCAGTCACGTGCTTCATTGAGAGGGTGTTTGTGTGCTAGAAGGGCCTTGGAGTTGATTGTATTCAGGGCCAAGTCAGAGTGGGTGATTCTCAATGGTGGTCCTAATGAATTCGAAAGTTAAGAATGCGGTGTTTAAGGGTTTCAGGCAGCAGTATGATTAAGAATCGAGCTTTTACAGTGTAATTTCTGAGAAAGAAAAATGGTTGGAGTGTTCTATGTTATTGTCAACATGCAAGGTAGTATAGGAGGAATGATAGAATTAAACTCCGGATTTGGGGAAAGATTATCAGGACGGGTGTATCAGTCGTAGATGTGAATGCGCACAAGGAGGGTATGAGACGCTTTATGGGATTGGGACAGCATGGTCTCGTGAATCTAGGCCACTCAGGATGAGTGAGGATTGAGTTCGTTATGTGTTAAATGGAGTTACTATTATACTGAGGCAATAAAGGATGATTAAAAGAAGATAGATTGGTTAGCCATGGTTGGAATGGCACATGTGCGGCAGTGATCAGTCCATTCGGTGTGATTAAGTTATTCATGTGGTTTGTGCCGGTATGTGTGAGGCTTGTCGGCCTCCGTGATAGATTTTATTTGGAAGCATTCAAGTATTATGGCTTGTCAAGTGTAGGCGGGTCCCAGAAGGATTATGGTGGTATAGACTATTCCTTGAGGATTTTCCTATTTTGTAATTACGAGAATTCACTCGTGTGTTGTTATGGTCCTCTTGAATTGAGGTAAGTAAAAGGTTTCTGTATGATGGAGTGTTCACCCTATTAGTGGTTCAGAAGTTATGATGGAATTCTTGCGCTATTTCATATTGGCATGTCAGGTGCAGTAAGCAGTATGGAATTGGAATTAAGGATCAAGATTGCGGTTCAGTGTTAACAAGGATGTCATGAGCTCGGATGAGCAAGAAAAAGGGATCTGAATGTTTAGAATAAGCTTGTGTTGTCTTCAGAGTCACTTGAGATCGGTGTTTGATGAAAGAGGCTTTGCATCCTGGTTATGGGTTCTTGATTTGTTGTACGGCGTTAGTGTGGTAGGTGGTATGGATGTGCAGACTTGTTACCTTGTGTGGAAGGACATGGGAGCATGACCACGGGAAGATCGTATGAGTGTGACATGTAGTCACTTAATGGATTGAAGATTTAGACTGAGTATAAAGAAGTGTAATATTGCTTATTTGAGAATTTATGCCAGGAGGAGTTCGATTCATTTGGTTGTGGATTGTGGGGTGTCTGTCCCTGTTATGATGGTTGTTCTTGCGTATTATGAGAGGAAGTGGGTTAATATGGACCCAGGTAAGGCTATCAGTCTAGTGCAGTGCGAGCAGAATCGGCTTGAGGGTCGTGGATGGATTCAAATATGGTTGTGGGCTCCATGAGAGTCAGGTGTGTTCATTTCAGCATAGGGCTTCTCAAGAAGGGGTGTTGGAATATTGGATGTTGTTCCATCTTCGTTCATTCATGTAGTATTATGTGGTGCTGTGTGAATTGTGGAGGCAGCTTGATGATTCCTTATGTGTTGAGATTTAGCGTAGTGATGGCGTTATGTGATCAGAATAGCTCTTGAGATTCAAATTGTATATCGCACCTCAGTTGTGTTTGGATTTTGTAGCGTATGGCTCTATCAGTGTCCCCAGGATGGTATTATGCACTTAGCATGCATGTGACCGATATTCGATATTTTGTGGTAGTGAGCAATTCAGCTCGGTGTGTATCTCCTTCGTTCATTCACGAGTATGTTATTTTTGATCGGGTTGCACGCCGCAACAATATGATGTTGGGTAAGGTTCCTATATATATTTTTCTTGTGTTTTACTTCCTATTTTCTGAGGAAAGTTCATATTAGTTGCGTGAGTCGAGTAGTCCCAACCTGAGTCATTTCCCTATGTATCATGTTCGAGTTGTGGCATGTTGGCGCATGGTGGCATCATATGAGATTGTTGGTCATGTCTGGGATGATTGGTTGTCTGAGCAGTTCATACTAGGTGAGACGAGATTATGGTATCAGGGAATCGATGCGATGAGATTTTTGTGAAGTACATTAAAGGAATCGTAATGAGATGTTGATTCCAATCAAGAGGGAAGATTCAATGTTTGGTTAACTCTGCAGTTGGTTAGAAATTTCTACACATCTCTTTTGTGGTGGTGGTATCGTCAGCATTATAGTAGGATGTACGTATATATATCAAAAGGTGCATTGGGAACATCAGATTCATGGAGTTTTGGCTATTACGGTTTAGGGAATGCCACTATGGTCAGATGATTAATTATGCGGTGCATGGTCCTAATTCAGCGAAGGTACGCAGTCGTGTTCTGGTACCTTGTGTGGTAGTTGGTACGATGTTCATATATTGGAAACATGCCTGGCAGAGAATTTCATGTGTTGGAACTGGGTTCTTAGCTTATTGTATGGATACGAGAGGATATCTTCGGATTTGATCACGCTAATGTGCCCAACTGGGTTGTGGTAGCACGGGCAGGTGCACAAGGTGTTAAATAGTAATTTCAGATAACTCCAGAGCAGTTCTTAGCACGTTTGAGGACGAGCACACGTTTAACTAGGAGAGACTGTAAATACCCGACTGGCCGTTTTGAGCTCTAGATCGTCGTTCAGCAGTTTGAGGTCATGCGAAGCTTCATTTATGGTGTTATGACTCGTAGGGATGGTCGGATTTGAATTTAGGGAAGTTCGGAGTCAATTGGGAAAGAAAGTTCTCATTTCGGAAGCCTTAAGTTAGAAGAATTGACTAAGATTGGATTTTTGAGTAAACAACCTCTGAATCATGATTTGAAGGTTCCAGCGGGTTCGTATGATGATTTCGGACTTGGGCGTATGTTCGGAACAGGTTTTGGATAACCCCGGAGCATTTCGGCGCATATTGTGGAAGTTAGCATTTTAGAAGAAATTTCATAAGTCTGGGTTGAAGTGCATTTCACTGATATTGATGTCCGTTTGGGATTCCGAGTCTTGGAATAGCTCCGTATGGTGATTCTGGAGTTGGGAGCGCGATCGGAAATGAATTCGAATGTTCGTAGGTTATTTTGAAGTCATTTGGCTAAAGATAGAAACTTGAAGGTTTTTGAGAAATCCGACCGGAAGTGGAAATTTTGATATCGGGGTCAGATTTCGATTCTGAAAGTTGGAACAGGTCCGTAATGTTAATTGTGACTTGTGTGCAAAATTTGTGGTCAATCAGACGTGATTTGATAGGTTTCGGCATTGAATGTAGAAGTTTGAAACTTCAAAGTTCATAAAGCTTGAATTGGTGTGCGATTCGTGGTTTTGGCGTTGTTTGATGTGATTTGAATCCTCGAGCAGGTCCGTGGGATTTTATGGGACTGGGTCGTGTGATTGGACGAGGTCCCGGGGGCCTTGGGTGTGTTTCTGAGTGGTTTCGGATCATTTCGGGTTGTTTTCAAATGGTTGATGCTTGTGTCTGGTGTTATTCTTCGCGTTCGCGGTGATCCCCTCGCGTTCGCGAAGAAGGATTTGGCTTCAAGGACTTTGTTCTTCGCGTTCGTGAAAGGTACCTCGCGTTCACGAAGAAGAAAAATCTCTGTTGCACAGGTCTGACTTCGGAGGCTCATATCTCACAATATATAAGGAATTTTGAGATGATATAAACTGAAAGTTGTATCTCTTTGTGTCTAGTTTCTAGAAAAGTAAACCATTTAGCATTTGGATTTGTGTAAATATAGTTATGGTTGTTACACTACAGCGTGTCCGGGAAGATGAAGTAGAAATTCGTGTTGCACAGGGATGACTTTGGCAGCTTATATATCGACATGTAAAAGGAATATGGAGATGACCAAAACACTAAAGTTGTAGATCTTAGAGTCTAGTTTTCATAACATTAAACTATTTGTAATTTGGAGTTTTGTACAAATATTTATGACCATTCTACTAGAGGCTTTCTGAGAAGAGTTTGGAATTTGCTTTTCGAGATTTTTGTTCATCGCGAACGCGAGGGTAGGCCCGCGAACGCGAAGAAGACTTGTCTGACAGTGTTTAAGTTTGCGAAAAATGGGTTAGGCTCATTTCATCTCATTTCCTCCATGGGAGACGACCTAGGGGCGATTTTGGAGCTCCATCTTCATCATCTACGTCAAGGTAAGTGATTCCCACCTATTTCAAGTTAAATACTTGGATTATATATATATTTTAACATGGAAATTCATGGAAAATTAGTTAAAACTTGGGATTTTGGTAGAAAACCTAGAAATTAGTATTTTTGGATTTTGACCATGAAATAGGACATGGGATTTGGAATAAATTATATATTTGAGTTCGTGAGGTTATGGGTAATGTTTATCTTCGAAAATTATCAAAATCCGGGCATGCGGGCCCGAGGGTGATTTTTATCAACTTTTCGATCGGGGTTAGTAATTGTTATAAATTGGATTCTAATGGATATTTGAGCATATATTAATGGATTTGCGTAATTATTGGCTAGTTTTGGGGCGTTGTGCATCAATTTAAGTCATCGGAAGGGCTTGGAAGCCGATTATGAATCTTCGGAGCAAGGTAAGTCTCCTTTCTAACTCTGTGAGGGGGAATTGTCCCCATATGTGAACTAAATAAATATTTGATACTATTTGTGGGGGGCTACACGCACGAGGTGACGGGAGTCCGTGCGTAGCTACTATTATGCTTGTGTCCAGGTAGTCTATGACCTACTAGCATGCCTTACTTTTTGTACTTGTGATCTTGCTAGTAATATTAGACTGTTAATATGATGAGTCTAGTAATTGAATACCTAAGAAGGTTAGGGTTCACTTTTCTTAATCATTTAGAAAGAGAAGTTATTCTTCCTTGCATAATTGTATTCAGGATAAATTTGTAATATATAAAACCTTATCAAACTTGGCAAATGAATTTCCAGAAATGATTTAAATACAATCTTCATGTTCATTTAAAGAGAATTTTACCATTTCCTTGAGAAACAGTTTTTCTGATAAAAATGCAGATTTATTATGTGAATATGTGTATATATGACTATCTGAGTCACATGTATGAATCACGAGTAGAATAACTCAATTATTTATATATGACTGCGTCGCATGATCGATTCACGAGCGGGTGAAATAGATGCATCTATGGTTCGAGCCGTTCGACCCTCGGCATTTCTTGCACATGATATTTGTTGTGTACTTTCTGTAACTATTTCCTGCTTATCGGCATGTGAATCTTAAATTGTTAACCGAAATGATGGAGAATTAAAGTGTTAAATGTGAAAGAAGTTGATATTTCTTATCCCTGATTTTCTTATATTGCCTATGATATTCATGCCTAGTGTCTCATTTGATCATACTAAATTGACCTCTAGCAAGTGTCAAATTCGACCTCTCGTCACTACCTCTCTGAGGTTAGGCTAGTACACATTGTTTTCGTACTTATGCTACACTTGTTGTGCATTTTTATTGCACAGGTACTTTCACAGCAATATGGCTGACTTTGAGACTTAGATGAGCTGCATCATCCGGAGACGACCCGCAGCCGGCAGAATCTTCCTCTATGTATTGTATTTTTATTTTTTTCAATTCCTTTTCCAACTTGTGTTTCGGACAAGCATTGTAGTATTTGTATAACTTCTTAGAAGTTCGCTCATGCACTTGTGATACCGGGTTCTGGGATTTTCAATGGGAATTATTCACTATTTAAATTTTCTAAAGATGTTATTGTTTACTTATTGGAAGTTCGATAATTACTATTTAACAAAATAAAAAGGAATGATTTCAAAATATTATTGTAAAGATTTCACTAATTATTAAGTGTTGGCTTGCCTGACCGTGGGGTCCGGAGCCATCATGACTTTTATGGATTTTGGATCGTGATAGGTACCTCTTTGTGATACTTGTTGTTTATTTCATGTTGCAAGGAGCTTTGTTGGAAATATTTTTGGTTGTTTTATTCTTTATTGTTCTAGCAATTGCTGTCTGTATATTATCATTGTGATTCTCTTTAGTTACTTCTTTTATGTTATTTCCATGTTTAAATTTTTAGTATTAGTTCATGTTACTATCATGTTTCGTATAAGTTATTTCTCCACTTTTTATTTTATATATGTATTATATTTTCATGCTTCTTATTTATATCCTTGCAGGTATCTTGGCTTGGCCTCGTCACTACTCTACTGAGGTTAGACTTGATACTTATTGGGTACCATTATGGTGTACTCATACTACACTTTTGCATATATTTTTCTACAGATCCAGGTGCGTCTGCCCGTGTTGGATGCTAGAGTTGATTGAGTTGCTACTAGTTACATACTCCTAAAATTAGATCTTGAAATAGCTTTTGATCGTATAAAATGGTATTTTATTCGTCAAGCTCTTCAATTCTTTAATTTCCCATCAATGTTAATCAAATTAATCATGTCTTGTGTCACCACTACCTCCCTATCAATCCTTATCAACGGTTCACGAACCCCTCCTTTTTACCCATACCGTGTGTTGATACCCAAATTTTTCCTCATATTTTTTAAATATACATATATACTTTTAAAATAGTGCATATTCGCCATCACTTGATTTATAAACATATGCAAGCATTTTTCATAATTTCCTATAATTTTTAAAAGGTTTTAAATAAATTTATTCCTATATTTTAATTATATAAATACTCATTAATTACCTCATAAATTATTTTACAATGATTTTATCATCTAATTTTATCATTTATACCCATATTAGGTTTTAAATATTTTTAGCATATTTGTCATAATTAGATTTGCATTTTTGGGCTAAAATTGCACATTTGCTATAATAGCCTATATGTACTTATAATTTTTTTATACTTTTTATAGTGTTAAAAAACTATTTTTACTTATTTTATGCACAAATGATATTTTTGTTATTTATTTATCATTTTTATAAATTATTTATTAATTAAATTTGGGTATCTATGTAACGACCCAACCGGTCATTTTGAGCTCTAGTGCGTCGTTCAGTAGTTTGAGGTCATGAGCATCTTTAGTTCAGGTGTTATGACTCATAGGCGTGGTCGGAGTTGAATTTCGGGAAGTTCAGAGTCATATTGGAAAGAAAATTCTCATTTCGGAAGCCTTAAGTTGGAAGAATCGTCTAAGATTAGAATTTTGAGTAAACAACCTCAGAACAAGAATTTGAAGGTTCTATCGGGTTCGTATGATGATTTCGGACTTGGGCGTATGTCCGGATCGGGATTTGGATAACCCGAGAGCGTTTCGGCGTATATTATAGAAGATAGCATTTTAGAAAAAAATTCTAAGTCTGGGTTGAAGTGCATTTTAGTGATATTGATGTCCGTTTGGGATTCCGAGCCTTGAAATAGCTCTGTATGGTGAATCTGGATTTGGGAGCGCAATCGGAAGTGAATTCGGATGTCTGTAGGTCATTTTGAAGTCATTTGGCTAAAGATTGAAATTTGAAGGTTTTTGAGAAATCTGACCGGAAGTGATAATTTTGATATCAGGGTCGAAATGCGATTCTGAAAGTTTGAGAAGGTCTTTAATGTCTAATATGACTTGTGTGCCAAATCTGGGGTCAATCGGACGTGATTTGATAGGTTTCGGCATCGGGTGTAGAAGTTTGAACTTTCAAAGTTCATAAAACTTGAATTGGAGTGTGATTCATGGTTTCGGCGTTGTTTGAGGTGATTTCAAGGCTCGACTAAGTTCGAATGAGGTACTAGGACTGGGTGGTAGGTTTGGTTGAGGTCCCGGGGGCCTCGGGCGTGTTTCGGATGCTCAACGGGTTGATTCTTGTCATGTGAAGGTTAGAGTTTACCTTTCTTAATCATCTAGAAAGAGAATTGATTCTTCCTTGGATAGTTGTGTTCCGGATAAATGTATAATATTTGAAACCTTATCGAATTTGGCAAATAAATCTCCAGAAAAGCTTTAAATACTATTTTCATGTTCATTTAAAAGAGAATTTTATCACTTTCTTGAGTAGCTACTTTCTTGATAAAAATATGGTTTATTTGTGTGAATATTTGTATCTATGGGTACCTGAGTCGCACGTATGATTCGCGAGCAGGATAACCTTATTATTTATATATGATTGCGTCGCATGGTCGATTCACGAGTGGGGAAAATATATGCTTCTATGGTTTGAGTCGTTCGACCCTTCGGCAGTGCATATTTTATTATTGTTGGTACGCGTTGTTCGACCCTCGGCATTTCTTGCGCATGATAATTGCTGCGTACTTTCTGTAATTATTGCCCGCTTATTGGCATGTGAAATTTTAATTTGTCAACCGAAATGACGAAGATTTAAAGTGTTAAATGTGAAAGAAGTTGATATTTCTTATCCTTGATTTTATTAAATTGCCTATGATATTCATGCTTAGTGTCTCACGTGATTATACTAATTGACCTCTAGGAAGTTTCAAATTCGACCTCTCATCACTACCTCTCTGAGGTTAGGCGGGATACTTACTGAGTACACGTTATTTTCGTAATCATGCTACACTTGTTGTGCATTTTTATTGCACGGGTACTTTCACAGCGATGTGGCTGACTTGGAGACTTAGACGAGTTGCATCATCCGAAGACGACCCGCAGCCGGCAGGGTCTTCCTCTATGTATTTTATTTTCATTTTTAAATTCATTGTCCAACTTGTATTTCGGACAGGCATTGTAGTATCTGTATAAATTCTTAGTAGTTCGCTCATGCACTTGTGATACCGGGTTCTGGGATTTGTTATGGGATTTATTCACTATTTAAATTTACTAAAGAGGTTATTGTTTACTTATTGGAAGTTAGATAATTACAAGGAAATAAAAAGGAATGATTTCAAAACATTAGAATAAAAGATTTCGTTAATAAGTGTTGGCTTTCCTGACCGTGGGGTCCGGCGCCATCACGACCTTTATGAATTTTGGGTTGTGACAACTTGGTATTAGAGAACTAGGTTCCCTTAGGTTTCACGAGTCATCAACAAGTCTAGTAGAGTCTTGCCGATCGGTACAGAGACGTATGTACTTATCTTCGAGAGGCTACAGGGCTGTTAGGAGTACTTCCCTTCTTGATTCCTTATCGTGCGGTTTGATTCCCTTTAAGGCTTATGCCTATGTTTCTTCCTACTCAATCTTATACATCGCGAAGCGCTTGCTATGAATCAAGGATTTGAGGAATCAAAATGGTACTACGGATATGGTGCGAGAGATGTTTTCCATGTGTAGTTGGTTGGGGCTGTTGTTGTTGCCCTGCAGAAGGATATTATGTTGTTTCCGCTCAGTAGCTGTGTTTATGAGAGCTTTGAGGCTATACTCAGGTTATTATGATGCTTACGATTGGTTATCACACGATGTTGATGCGATGGTAAGATGCTTGCCCATATTTCGGGGCAAAGAATGACTTGAGGGGAGGTCTCCTCGGAGCGTGATTTTGAGATTTCAGTATTTTAGTTCCATCGGAGGAAGGGAAATTGGGCTATGAATGTTCAAGTTTGGGTGATGAAGTAATAAGACTTGGTGTTTTCAAGTGAGGTGGAATTTTCGTCAGTAATGTGATATCGTCGTCCTTGATCAGATGGAATGTGTTAAGTTCGTCGGTGCTATAGTTTCTCTAGTTGCATGGGGTCAGAGTGTTGTGAAGAAGTATTGAAGAAACAGCTGTCAGAGACCGTGGTGTGCAGTGGTTCAAGTATTGAATAAGTATTGCTAATGAAGGTAGATCGAGAAATATGATCTTCGGAGAGTTTGGAGTCGTGGTGATCTACTGGTTTAAGAGCTACAGAGAATGATATTGAATTGAGGCAGCTATTGGGTAGCATTTGATGAAGGAAGACATGTGAGAAGTGTCAGGAGGTGGCTAAATATCTAAAAGGCCAGGTGTAGGAAAAGGAAGTCATGTAGTGCTTAAAGGAATAAGTTTAACTAAAGTGGGAGAGTGGTAGTGTAGCATATGTGTTCAGTGGTAAGATAGCTACCTTTGCTGAGGAGAAGTTTGGAGTGATTTGAGAATTTTAGTGGACGGTGATTGGGTCCACAGGCTTACATTGAAATGGCGGTTATTTCGGCGGAAGGTTGGGTACAATAGAGATGAGTTGTTAGGGACGAAGACGGGTGCAATATGGAGGTGAATTTGAAGATACTGTCGCGCATTTAATAGATGTCCATGAGGAGCGGACGGACTAGTAAAGTTGGTAAATGAAGAAGGGCGTAGGATGGGTATTGATGCCATAGAGATTGTGCAGTACAACTTCATTGGAAGGTGTCAGTTGGTAATTTCCACAGGCAGGTTATCTCCTGTGAGTAAAATAGCGTTCTTCGTTCCATCGTCGATCTTCCAATTTCTTCTGGTATGCCGCTCCGCCAGCAAGGAGCGAAAGAACCAAGTTTTCTGTGGTGATGTGCGGTTGTATGGTTGGAAAGTTTCTGCGAGGAATTCTGGTGGCTACTTGGTAAGAGGCTGAATACATGAATGATGCTAGAAAATTTGAGTATTCATGGAATGCTAACAGAAGAATTTAGAAGAATTTGACGGGTTGGTTGAGCAAGGTCATGTCAGTAATGAAGAAAGAATTTCGGTGGGTTCTAGAGTGGTGAAAGGAGTAGCTTCGGGCTAAGTGGGAGAGTCCCACCGCCTACAATTGGGTTACAGGATTATCTTCTCATGGGGTTGCGGATGATCGGCGTATTGGCTAGTTATTATAGCTAAGAGGAGAGGATTAAAATGGTAATTGCGCATGAGATTTGATAGATGTGTGCAAAAGTTAGCCCTTTGGACCAAGGTTAGGCTTTGGAGGATTCAGAATTTAGGCTTAAGGCATATGCGAGTTGTAAGGGTAGTGACTCAGTCACGTGCTTCATTGAGAGGGTGTTTGTGTGCTAGAAGAGCCTTCGAATTAATTGTATTCGGGGCGAAGCCGGAGTGGGTGACTCTCAATAGTAGTCCTAATGAATTCGAAAGTTAAGAATGCGGTGTTTAAGGGTTTCAGGCAGTAATATGATTAAGAATCGAGCTTTTGCAGTGTAATTTCTTAGAAAGGGAAAATGGTTGGAGTGTTCTATGATATTTTCAGCGTGCAGGATAGTATTGGAGGAGTGAGAGATATAAAATCCGGATTGTAGGAAGATTTATCAGGAGGGGTATATCAGTCGAGGTTGAGAATGCGCACAAGGAAGGTATGAGACGATTTGTGGGATTGAGACAACATGGGCTCGTGAGTCAAGGCCACTCGGGATGAGCGAGGATTTAGTTTGTTATGTGTTGAATGGGGTTACTATTATTTCTGAGGCAATTAAGGATAATTAAAAGAAGATAGATTGGTTAGCCATGGCTGAAATGGCACATGTACGACAATGATCAGCTCATTTAGTGTGATTAAGTTATGCATGTGGTTTGTGCCGGTGTGTGCGAGGCTTGTCAGCCGCCGTGATAGATTTTATTTGGAAGCATTCAAGTATTATGGCCTGTCAAGTATAGGCGGGTCCCGGAAGGATTATGGTCGTATAGACTATTCCTTGAGGATTTGCCTGCTTTGTGATTATGAGAATTCACTCGTGTGTTATGGTTCTCTTGAATTGAGGTAAGTAAAAGGTTTCTATATGATGAAGTGTTCACCTTATTAGTGGTTCAGGAGTTATGATGGAATTCTTATGTTATTCCATATTGGCATGTTAGGTGTAGTAAGCAGTATGGAGCTGGAAGTAAGGATCGAGGTTGTGGTTCTGTGTTGTCAAGGATGTCATGAGCACGGATGAGTAAGAGGGGATTTGAATGTTTAGAGTAAGTTGGTGATGTCTTCAGTGTCACCTGAGGTCGATGTTTGGTGAAAGAGGTTTTGTATCTTGGTTATGGGTTCTTGATTTGTTTTAGAATGTTAGTGAGGTCGGCAGTATGGATGTGCAGACGTGTTACCTTGTGTGGAAGGATGTGGGAGCATGACCACGGGAAGATTGTATAAGTGTGACTTGTAGTCACCTGATTGATTGAAGATTTAGACCAAGTATAAGGAAGTGTAATGTTGCTTATTTGAGAAAGTTATGCTTGGAAGGCGTTCAGTTCATCTTTGTTGCGGATTGTGGGGTGTAGCCCTGGCTATGATGGCGGTTCTTGCGTATTATGAGAAGAAATGAATTATTATGGACCCAGGTAAGGCTATCAGCCTAGTTCAGTGCGAGTAGAATCGGCTTAAAGTGTGTGAATGGATTTAAACAGGATTTTTGTCTTCATGTGAGTCAGAGGTGTTCATTTCAGTATACCTCTCCTCAAGGAGGGGTGTTGGAATATCAGATGTTGTTTCGTCTTCGTCCAATTCATGTAATATTATGATTGTGTCGTGTGAGCTGTGAAACGACTTGATAAATTCCTATGCGCTGAGTTTACGCGTAGTAATGATGTTATGTGATCAGGCGAGCCCTTGAGATTCAGAATATATATATATCGCACCTCAGTTGTGCTTAAGTTTTGTAGCATATGGCTCTATCAGTCTCCCCATGATAGTACTATGCACTTAGCGTGCTTGTGGCCGATATTCAGTAATTTGTAATAGTGAGCAATTCAACTCCGTGTATATCTCCTTATGTAAACTTTATGATGGGATCGGGTGGCACGCCGCCACGGGTATGTTATTTGGATCGGGTTGTACGCCGCAACAGTGTGATGTTGAGTAAGGTTCCTATATTTATTTTTCCTGTGTCTTACTTCCTATTTTCTGAGGAAAATTCATATTAGTTGCGTGAGTGGAGTTGTCCCTTCCTAAGTCATTTCCTTATGTATCATGTTGAAGTTGTGGCCTTTTGGCGCATTGTGGCATTGTGTGAGACTGATGGTCATGTCCGAGGGTGATTTGTTTATTGAGCAGTTCATACTGGGTAAGACGAGATTTATGGATCAGGGATCGGTGCGGTAAGATTATGTGAAGTATATTACAGAACAAATACCAGTATTTGGTTAGTAATGAGATGATGATTTTAGTCAAGAGGAAAGGTTCAATGTTTGGTTAACTCTGCAGTTGGTTAGAAACTTCTACACATCTCCTCTGTGTGGTGGTATCGTCAGCATTACACCAGGATGGATATGCATGTGCCATGAGTTACATTGGGAGCATCAGGTTCAGTGAATGTCATTGTGGTTAGATAATGAATTATGCAGTGCATGGCGCTAATTCAGCAAAGGTATGCAGTCATGTTCTGATACATCGTGGAGTAGTTGATACAGTGTTCTTATATTGGAAACAGGTCTGGCAGAAGAATTTGGATGTTGGAAACCTAGTTCCAAGGCCCATTTTCCTAGATAAAAGAGGATATCTTCAGAATTGTTTGAGCAAGTGTACTCAACTGGGTGTGGTAGCACGGGCAGGTGCACGAGGTTTTAAACAGTGATTTCAGATAACTCAGAGAAGTTCTTAGCACGTTCGAGGACGAACGTATGTTTAAGTGGGAGAGAATGTAACGATCCGACCGGTCGTTTTGAGATCTAGTGCGTCGTTCAGCAGTTTGAGGTCATGAGCAGCTTCGGTTTAGGTGTTATGACTCGTAGGCGTGGTCGGAGTTGAATTTCAGGAAGTTCGGAGTCATATTGGAAAGACAATTCTCATTTCGGAAGCCTTAAGTTGGAAGAATTGTCTAAGATTGGAATTTTGAGTAAACGGCCTCAGAATCAGGATTTGAAGGTTCCAACAAGTTCATATGATGATTTTGGACTTGGGCGTATGTTCGAATCGGGGTTTGGATAACCGGGAGCGTTTCAGCGTATATTATAGAAGATAGCATTTTAGAAGAATGTCCTAAGTCTGGGCTGAAGTGCATTTTAGCGATATTGATGTATGTTTGTGATTCTGAGCCTGGTAATAGATCCATATGGTGAATCTAGATTTGGGAGCACGATCGGAAGTGAATTCGGATGTCCGTATGTCATTTTGAAGTCATTTGGCTAAAGATTGAAATTTGAAGGTTTTTGAAAAATCCGATCGGAAGTGAAAATTTTGATATCGGGGTCAGAATGCGATTCCGAAAGTTGGAGCAGGTCCGTAATGTCAAATATGACTTGTGTGCAAAATTTGGGGTCAATCGGACGTGATTTGATAGGTTTCGGCATCGGGTGTAGATGTTTGAAAATTCAAAGTTCATAAAACTTGAATAGGAGTGCAATTCGTGGTTTCGGCGTTGTTTGAGGTGATTTCAAGCCTCGACTAAGTTCGAATGAGGTATTAGGACTGGCTGGTAGGTTTGGTTGAGGTACCGGGGGCCTCGGGCGTGTTTCAGATGCTCAACGGGTTGATTATTGCCATGTGAAAATGGCTGGTTTTATTGTGTGAGTGTAGCAAATGTTCACACTATGCGATCGCATGAGAGAGCCCGCGATCACACAGTGCAATTTGAGGTCTGCTGGGTTTGTGGCTTATGCGATCGCATGAGAGAGCCCATGATCGCACAATGCAATTTGAGGGCTGCTGGGTTTGTGGCTTATGCGATCGCATCCGGGGAAATGCGAACGCACAGAAGAGGAAATAAGAGGGGCTACTGTTTTGGCCTATGCGAATGCAGATATGGGTGTGCGATCGCACATGAGAAATTTGGAAGGCAGCAAGGTTGGCATAGTGCGATCGCGAAGGATATTATGCGATCGCATATGAGGGTTGCCTGCGCAGTGTGATATTTTAAACGGGAATTTGCCATTTCTTCTCCTAATTTCATTTGGTGTGGGCGATTTTTGAGAGCTTCAAGAGGGGATTTTCATCAAGCATCACTAGGTAAGTGATTTCTTCCCATTTCTATGTTAATTATGTGATCCTACTCGAATTTAGACATGGAAATTAGCAGGAATTTGGGATTTTAGGGGAAGACCTAGAATTTGGCATTTTGGACTTTTACCATGAATTTGAGCATGCAAAATTAGAGTAAATTATGTATTTGAGTTAGTAAATATATGGGTAAAGTTTATCTTTGAGAAATTTCGGAATCCAGGGCACGTGGGCCCGAGGGCATTTTGGTCAATTCATCGAGCGGAGTTAGGAATTTATATAATTTAAATGGTTATGCGTATTAGGGTATATTTTTATTTGTTTACCGTTATATGGCTAGATTTGGAGTATTTTTCAATTGATTTAAGTCGTCGGAAGGGCTTGGAAGCCGGATTATAGAGTTTCGGAGCGAGGTAAGTCTCCTTTCTAACCTTTATGAGGGGGAGTTGTCCCCATAGGTGAACTAATTGAATATGTGCTACTATTTGCGGGGGCTACGTACGCACGAGGTGACGGGAGTCCGTGCGTACTATTATGCTATGTATGGGTAGTCTAGGACCCACTAGCATGCTTTACTTGTTGTATTATAAAATTTCATGTAATACTGTCGAATTAGTAATTAAATACCTAAGAAGGTTAGAGTTTACCTTTCTTAATCATGTAGAAAGAGAATTGATTCTTCCTTGGATAATTGTGTTGAAGATAAATTTATAATATTTGAAACCTTATCGAATTTGGCAAATAAATCTCCAGAAAAGCTTTAAATACTATTTTCATGTTCATTTAAAAGAGAATTTTATCACTTTCTTGAGTAGCTACTTTCTTGATAAAAATGTGGCTTATTTGTGTGAATATGTGTATCTATAGGTACCTGAGTCGCACGTATGATTCGCGAGCAGGATAACCTAATTATTTATATATGATCGTGTCGCATGATCAATTCGCGAGCGGGGAAAATAAATGCATCTATGGTTCGAGCCGTTCGACCCTTCGGCAGTGCATATTTTATTATTGTTGGTCCGCGTCGTTCAACCCTCGGCATTTCTTGCGCATGATAATTGCTGTGTACTTTCTGTAATTATTGCTTGCTTATTGGCATGTAAAAAATTTTAATTTGTCAACCGAAATGACGAAGACTTAAAGTGTTAAATGTGAAAGAAGTTGATATTTCTTATCCCTGATTTTATTAAATTGCCTATGATATTCATGCTTAGTGTCTCACTTGATTATACTAAATTGACCTCTAGGAAGTGTCAAATTCGACATCTCGTCACTACCTCTCTCAGGTTAGGAGGGATACTTACTGAGTACACGTTGTTTTCGTAATCAAGCTACACTTGTTGTGCATTTTTATTGCACATGTACTTTCACAGTGATGTGGCTGACTTGGAGACTTAGACGAGCTGCATCATCCGGAGACGACCCGCAGCCGACAGAGTCTTCCTCTATGTATTGTATTTTTCATTTTTAAATTCCTTGTCCAACTTGTATTTCGGACAGGCATTGTAGTATCTGTATAAATTCTTAGAAGTTCGCTCATGCACTTGTGATACCGGGTTCTGGGATTTGTTATGGGATTTATTCACTATTTAAATTTGCGAAATAGGTTATTGTTTACTTATTGGAAGTTTGATAATTACTATTTAAGAAAGTAAAAAGGAATGATTTTAAAATATTATAATAAAGATTTCGTTAATTATTAAGTGTTGGCTTGCCTGACCGTGGGGTCCGGCACCATCACGACCTTTATGAATTTTGGGTTGTGACAATCTAATTAACATCCCATTTTTAAGATTATTTCGGACCAACCCTAGCCCAATTACCTAAAATACACCAGTCCAACACTCCAACCCAAACTAAATTCTCTAACCCAATAACCCAACTGGTAACCCGTTTAATTGACCCGTCTCAGCCCCTCTTTAAAATCATGCCCGTTGATCTCAGAGATCAACGACCCACAACTAACCTAACCCTTTTAATTATACCCAAACCTCCTTAAACCTAAACCATTCTCCACCATACGCCGCCCTTAAACTCTCTCAAACGCTTTCTTCGTCTTTGCAAACCCTAGCGCCATAACCTCTAATCCCCTTTGATTCCAACCCAGAAATGGAATTAATCGACGATTCCCTTACCTTATTGATCATTTTCCATTACTGGTTATATGTTTATGGTGTTACATAATTGCTTTCCTAACATGGCAAGCAGATTTTGAACCAAAGCTGGTTCAGATCTTTGCCTCCTTCCATCTGTGTCCGTTCTCGTTCCTTTTATGGTATGAATCTATGAGATTCTTCAGGATTCTCTAATCACCCTAAAACTAGGGTTCAAATCTTTCTAAGATCTAATACTGGTTCTCGATTCTTTAATTATATTTCCTTTAATGTTTCCGTATATATGTCCCTGTGCATTTTTATTATGATTTTCTTTGATGTTTCTGACTATTTTTTTACTTCCCCTAAATTAAGGTTTTTGATTCTTCAAAATTGAATCAAATCTGGTTCAAACCTTAACTTTTTCCATCTATATGTATCTGTGCATCTTTATTATATCTCTTTTGTGAATTTCTGCCGATTTTCTACTTACCCTAAATTTAGGGTTTTCGATTCTTTAATTATTTTTCCTTTAATGTTTCTGTCTATCTATCTTTGTGCATCTTTATTAATTTCTGACTGAATTTTTACTTACCCTAAATTTAAGGGTTTTTTATTCGTCAAATCTGTTTGATTCTTTAGTTACTTTGTTAAAACCTCCGTCTATATGCTTATACGCGTCTCTTTACCTATTACTTCTTTTGGTTTGTATGTTTTACCCAAACTAGGGTTTCGGGTTTTCTTTCCTTAATTAACTATTGGATGCCTTCCTTTCTATTACCTTGATTAATTGTTGCCATTTGTGTGCTCTAATTCAGTGATATTTAAACCCCTCCCCATTCCCCTTTAAACAGACTTAGAACTAGAATATTCTCACTACAAAAACTATACATTGTTATTCTATAGTTGTTATGTGCTTTGATTCCTGGCCGGCTGGAAGCCAAGGCCAGAAATCCTCTATTGCTTGCTTCTATTGGTGATCATTGCTACATTGTTAAATTCCTTTTTATTTCATCTGAACTGGTAAGTTGTTGAATCCTTTCTACTTTGTCACTCGTTTACTATGTTACTGTTATTAGACTGGTTGCTTTATGTATTTTTAGACATGTCAAATTCAGTGAATTAATTAGTAAATATCCTAACTTGTGTAACTTAAGATTGTCTTTTAGTATTAGGTATGTTTTGATATCTTTCCCTAAAAACTAGTTCACCATGTAAACCATAGCAGATTCACTAGCTTGTTATAAAATCTGTTATCATACTACTTACCTGATTCTGTGCTCACTATGTTATAACCTCTGTATTAATTCTTATCGATAATTAATGTTTTCATGACTCATTATTGATCAATGAACTTCCTCTCTATGACTTATCCTAATCTGAATTCCTTATTGTCTTTTGTGAAGCATGTTCATCAGTTTATGACTTTGTTAACTTTCAAACTTGTAAGTTTCAAGTCTGCTTAGTTTCAAAGTGTTTGTTTCTGCTCTATGTGTGATTATATCCATATGTGTACTCTCTAATCATGTCCTTCTATCTATTAAATTCGAACTCTTTGTTGGCTGAAAGCCAAAGAAATCTAAGTACTGCCCCCTAGCCTTCCTGGTGTGAGCACTGCTCAGGGTTCATATGAGACCCTCGTGAACTCTCACACACCAGGATTTGGTCCATAGTTTTCTTTGAACTATTATGATTTCCTCTCTAGTATGAGAACTGCCTGGGATTCGTGAAGCCCTTAGGAACTCTAACACACTAGAGGATTGGGCTCGACATGCTTATCCTTGAAACAGAGTTGAATCATTCACTGTTGGTCGCTATGAACATTGGTTTCTGGAGTTATTGTGAATTGAAGGCCTGGCCTGGCCAGGTGTATTTGGGCCTGTTGTAGACTTCCTATAGTCTATATATGTATTGTAATTCATTCATTCGATTCTAGTATGTAATAAATATTTGTAAATACCATTGGGGCAGTAATAAATTGGGAAAATGGGCTTATTTTTTTATACTTGTATGAAATTGGTAGATAACATGCCTATAGGTGTTTAATGTTATTGTTAGATAACTTGCCTATAAGTTTTACTTTACTCAAATAAACATTCTGCTATTGTGTGTTGAAAACTTGCCTAGATGTTTATTACATTTGCCATTGTGTGTTAGATAACCAGCCTATAGGGATTTACTTTGGCTTAAATAGGTTCTGTGAATATCTTATCTACTTTGCTTTATATTATTAGACATTATGCCTATAGGAAATAAAATAACTAAGTTCGATTTACATTACAGCGTATTCGAATCTTCCTCTTTAGAAGTCATGCATGTAGGTTTTAATTAATTGTCACACTCGCTTAATTAATATGCATGTTTATAGGAGCTAATAACAGCTTCAATCACCAAAGGTAGAACTCATGCCTATAGGGGTAACTATCATCTGTGCTAAATACTAAAACTGGAACTTCATATTGTGTCTTGCTAAATGTCACTAAAGAGCATGCCTATAGGAACAACTAAGTAATTCTGGATATTTTTCGTTATTATCACTGTCAAATGTTGAATAAGTCGCCTAGATAACATGTCTATAAGTTTAAACGCTTCTAACTGTAATCAGTAGACAATTACGCAGTCACCTAGAAATTACTTTCATTAACTGCCAGTATGATTTAAAATCCAGAATCATGTAGAAATCATGTCTATAGGACCTAACAACCTTAACTGTTTAAACTGTCAACACGCCAATCTGTTTGCGTGCATTTGATGCCTAATGTGTGGAGGCTAATTTGAGCCCTTATCTGTTTTTTATGAAAAGTCCAACTTATTGTTTTTGTATGTCGCCTAGTTTTACCATTTTGAGCAACCTAAGTTGAGTCTAGAACCATCCAAAATAGAGGTCCTAATGCCTCTAGGACCATAGATAAGGCACGGGTAGTGCACACATAGGGTACGATTTAGAATTGATTAGAGCACTTTAAGTAATTTACTAAAAGATAGTAATCGGGTAGCAGGAGATGATAGTATGTGCCCGCTGAATAATATGAGTAACACCCCCGTCTTGGGGGAGTTACGAAGAATTATTTATGTTTGACGGGGTGATCTTTTTGGCTTAAAAACTTTGGGCCCCCCCCCCCCCATCCCTATTAAATAATTCCTTCGCTTCTCTATTAGACTAATTCATATGATTTAAGTTCGGTTAGGACCCACCATTGTCGACCTTGAATATTGCCTAACACCTTCTCCTCGAGGTAACTTGAGCCCTTACCCGATCTTTGGTGACGTAAATAGTAAAACTGAGTCATTTGCAATAGGTTCCCTAACGCACCTTAATCCGTAAGGTGGAGACTCTCTTTTAATAACCAATTCCTTCCCTTTTAAAAGAGTTGTTGATGTCGAAACCCGATTTCGCGAGAAAAAGTGGGCACGACACCGTGGACTTCATCAGGGAAACCTACTCTCTCCATACTTATTAATCTTATGTCTAGAAATGCTCACCAGGAAAATAGAGTTATCGATAGAATACCAACTTTGGCGACCTATCTGCTTATCGCGTAATGGACCACCATTATCCCATCTATTCTTTGGCGATTGCATAATTCTTACCTCTAGCACCTTATTCTCCAGTTGCCACGCCATTATTGATATCCTTAACGATTTTAATCAAACCTTAGGTCAAAAGATAAATTTCCAAAAATTAAAAATCTTTTTCCCAAAAAATTTCTCCCTCAGGATAAATATTTTATTGTTTCTTCTTGTAACGACCCGACCGGTCGTCTTGAGCATTTACACTTTGCTCGGTAGTTTGAGGACATGAGTAGCTCCATATTATGTATTATGACTTATGTGAGTCGTTGGTTTTGGTTTTCAGGTATTTCGAAGTCGGTTTAGAAGAAATTTCATTGTTGAAGCTTTAAGGTGAAAGATTTGACCAAGTTTGATTTGTGCGAATTTGACCCCGGAACAGAGTTTTGATGGTTCTGTTAGGTCCGGATGGTGATTTTGGGCTCGAGCGCATGCCCGGATTTGCATTTCGATGTTTTTGTAAGGTTTTGGCACAAATTGGCGGAAATTAGAAATGGATTTATTTTACCCGAAGTTGACTTTGAGGATATCGGATTCGGATTGTGGTTCCGCGTGGTTGTAATGGATTTGTCATGTCATTTGGGACTTGTGTGAAAAATTGGGGTTCATTCCGGGATAATTTAATATGGTTTTTGGAAGTCAAAATCGGCAGTTCGAACGTTCATTAAGTTTGATTTGAGGTGTGTTTCATCGTTTCGATGTTGTTATGCGTGACTTGAGGCCTCAAGTAAAACCGTGATATGTTATGTGACTTGTTGGTATATTTGTATGGGGTCCCGAGGGGCTCGGGTGATTTTGTATTGAATTGGGTTGTGTTGCGCTCGTTTTTCTTATGTTTTGACGTCGTTTAGTCAAGCATAAATGGTACCACATTGAACAAATAATCTCCGATTTCTGTTTTGGTTGAAGCATTCGATCCGTATCATAATTACGGATCCGTAGCAAAAAGAATCGTTGAATTTTGTCATCGTATGAGGACTTTATGAATTTGTCAGATTAATTACGAAATTGTCACTGATTTCATATTTAAAAATCTACGCTATTTCCAAATATTGAAACCAACATATCTCATTTATTATAAGATCAAATTGAGTGATTCAAAAGACTATCTTGACTGAAATTTCACAAGAAATCCATTGGAGGCATCAAAAGCAAGTTTTGACATCATTTGGTATGCAAAACGAGGCAGAATAGCAGGGCAAAAGTACTTAATGTCGAAGGTTTGTTCATTTGGTCATATTTTAGGTTGGGGAGCTTGGAATTGGACAATATTTGGAGGAGATTTTAACCATATGTATTGGGGTAAGTGTTCTATACTTGATTGTGATTATATTTCATGAATCCATCTTCGTTTTTAGCATTTGATTGATGATTTTAAAGTGAAATTTGGGGGTTTTGTCTAAAATTTCATAAAGTGAATTTTTGAGTTTAGAATATCGATTTGGAGTTGTATTTGAGTGAAACTAATATGATTGGTCTCGTAACTGAATTGGTTGTCGTATTCTATGAGTTTTGTCGGGTTCCGAGGCGCAGGTCTGGGTTGGGCTTTTCGGCTGATTTTGGGCTTTTGATTATAGATTCGACCCTTTTCGATTGGGATTGGTTCATTTAACATTGTTTGATGTATTTAAGTTGTTTTTCGGTTAGTTTCGAGCCATTCGGAGGTCGAAACGCATTGGATTGCATTTTTGGAGGACCGTTTGGCTTGCTCGGTATTGGAATTAAATTGTTCGAGGTAAATAACTCTTCTAAACTTAGTGCTGAGGGCATGAAACCCCGCAATACGTGTTATGTGATTGGTATTGAGGTAACGCACATGCTAGGTGACGGGCGTGCACCCTCTGAATTGGGACTCTGTTGTTTCCATGGCACTGTATAGTGGCCCTATTTTTGTTGATATATGTGTTTTCACCATATGATAAAGTAATTGACTTGTCAATCTTCCTAGATATCATGTTTAGGCTTTATGACGATACTGTTGAGACCCATAGTGGTCGTATCTTGCTGTAATTTCACAAATTTCATAGATATTTTGTACTCATTCATATTCATGCATTCATATCATATCTCAGTCTTAGTTGTTATTTATTGATACATCATATTTTTGTTGTCAGGCTAGTTTCATGACATTGTGAGCCCGTGAGTGAGACTGGAGAGATCGATGACTTAGTAAGGCCAGGGGCCTATTTGTGAGGATATTGATACCATAGCACGTGAGTTATCCATGGGAATCTAGATATTGATACCATAGCACATGAGTTATCCTGCAGCACGTGAGTTGTCTATGCGGATCCAGATATTGATATTATAGCACGTGAGTTGTCCATGCAGATTATAGAGCTTAGGCTGTAGGAGCCCCTCCAGAGTCTGAACAACCCCAGTGAGCGCAGTCGACTATAAATGTGTGTGGATCAGGCTGCACGCCGCAACGGTTATTGTACAGCGCTGAGTGTCTGAGTGTGCTGAGTATTGAGCAGTGAGATTTAGTACTTTGAGAGTGTGAGTACATGATTTATCTTTGAGATACATGGCATTTGCATGCACACATGATACATTAATGTAGAATACCAGTATTGGACCCGACCTTGTGATAGCTCGTCACTTCTTTTAACCTAAGGTTAGGTTTCTTACTTACTTAGTACATGGGGTCGGTTGTACTGATACTACACTTCTGCAACTTGCATGCAGATATTGGTTGTTGTTATTGCTGTGCTCGATGGTTGATGGATTTGAAGGTGTACCCGCATTCCTGTTGTAGCCGCCACTTTTGTTTGGGGTAGCCTTAGATTATAAAACTCTTTTTATGTATTTTTCAAATAGAAGATGTACTTACTTCATATAAGTTTTTTGTAAATTCTATTCGTAGAAGCTCATGATTTATACTACCAGTCCTTGGGAAATGTATAAAATTCAGTAAATTACTTTTATTTAATTCCCTTGTTAATATAATTGAAATTGGATAATTATTAGTTGGCTTGCCTAGCGGGTTGGGTTAGTGTAAAGACCCGTAAAATTTTCATGTCTAAAATAATGCCTGAATGGGTCCCTATGTTGTTATAACTATAGAAATTCTTCGCGGCGAGCTTGCTCGCCGCTGTTCAGACCTTTAGGATTGAAAAGTACCCCAAGACCTAAAAGATAAAATTTTCCAGAATTGCGCAGATCTGCTGTCCACTATGCGATCGCAGATCAGGTATGCGGATCGCATAGTTGTCGCATACCTGGACAACCTTCTGTCCAATTTGAGGACAACTATGCGGCCCAAGATGCAATCGCATTTTGGGAATGCCAACCGCATAGCAGGAATGCGATTGCATTCCTGACCGCATTCCTTCTTCCGGGCTCTTTAATTTCTAAATTTCGCACCCGACCCCCAGTTTAATAAAACACCCATCCCCTTCATTTTTAACATGCATCTGATCAAAATAGAGATAAGTGAGAGTGGGTTCTAGAGAGAGAAGTCCCCATCTTCCCTAAATTGATTCTTCGAACGTCACTCAGGCCCAGAAACTATCAAGTAATCTTCATCTTCTTCACTCTAAGAGGCAAGTCCCCACCCCATTTCCCTTTAATTCTCAGATTTTAGTTATAATGAAGCACACATAGGTTGATTCTTGAGAATAAAAGATAAGAATTGCATGCATGTGAAAAAATTTCCATGACCTAGTAAAAGAAGCTAGTTAGAGTAATCTTTCACTAAAAAGGGGATTAATTAATCAAAGGGACTACATAGTATTTGATTAAATGCCTAAATGAGCTGAGTTATGTTCATGGTTCCAAATTTTTAAGTGAAATATGTCGCATTGTGGAATAGATTGACTGTGCTAGACGGTCCGGTGATTTGTGATAAAAACTATAAAGGAATTCTGATTCGAGGTATGTATGGCTAACTTTAATCTTCGTAGAGTCACCTTGTTGGTGTCCGAGCATTTAGTATGAGTTTCTTGCTGAGTACATGTGAATCGATTGTTCTGAAGTATTGAGGTGTAAGATTTCATTCTCTGATTCTCTTAGTCGATTATCATGTTAATTGAATTTGTGAAAGATGATTTCTTTGCGATTACTCTATCATGTGCAAGGTTCGTTAAGTGCTTGAATATGTTGGTATAAAAGAATGGTAAAGAACCCAAATGTGTGAATGTATCTAAGTGCTAAGGGTTGTGTAACAAGTGATGAAAAGGAGTTGTGAATTGATTTAATCGAACTAAATGACCATGGAAATATCGGATATGACTCATTGTTTGGCAAGGTTTATTGTGGCTTGAATTCGTACGGATTGTTGGTTGTAATGAATTTATATTCTTGATTGATGAGAATATTTGTGATTTAATTAAAGGTTGATAAAGACTATTGTGAACACATGATTGATTGGTTGTTATGAAATTGTACTCTTGATGATATGAAGCCTTGTGATTGAATTGTGGGTTGTTATTATTGCAACGAAATGTGATTGTCCGGTGGGATCGAGTTGCACGCCGCAACACAAAGTAATAAGGGTGGAGAGGTAATAAGGCTGGAATGTGAATTGTACGGTGGGATCGGGTTGCCCGCTGCAACGTAATGTAAAAAGACTGAAAGGTGATTGTCCGGTGGGATCGGGTTGCGCGCCGCAACAGGAGTAATAAGGGTGGAATGATGAGAAGGAATAAGTGTGGAATATGATTTTTTTGAAATAAGAATCTTTGAAACTCTCAATTGTGTTTGTTTTCGTATCTATGTGCAGTATTTGTTGGTTTCTTTAAGTTGTCTCCTATCTGTGTATTGTTTGATTTTACTAAGAGTAAAGTTTTTTCATACATACTAGTATTATTCAACGGTACTAACGTCCCTTTTTTCGGGGGCGCTACATCTTTTATATGGATGTAGGTGGTTCCATAGCAGGTAGCTCATCCCGCCGTTAGTGGTGCCTCCTCGTCATCTCTTCAGCAGCTCTGGTGAGCCCCATTTGCTCTCGGGGCCGTGTGTGGATTGTACCATTCTCTTTTGCTTATGATGTAATAGGTATAGTCGGGGCCTTATTGCCGGCAAGTTTATGTAAAACTCTTAGTACTCTTAGACGCTCCGTAGACACTGTGTGGGTTGTATATATATGTATATTTTGGGCGGTAGTTGTACTCACTCGTAATTTTGGATCGTAAATCAGAAAGGTTGTATGTAACTTGTTTGTTTTGGATTATCTATTGTTGAAAGTTAAAAGAGGAAAAATGGAATCATGTTGTAAATTGTACTTTGGATCTAAATTGTCTAACTCGCATGGAATAATGTATGTTATGAACTCGGGGTAATACGTTGGGTAGGAAAGGCAAACCAGGTCCGCTTGACTGGGTTCATCCGATTAGGCACCGGTCTTGCCCCTCGATTTTGGGGCGTGATAGTTAGGTGCCATCACGACTAGTGGATTTGGGAGTCGTCTTTACCACTACATGAAGGAACATCCTTTGGAAAATACCTCGGATTTCCCATCTTCACATCCTTCCCCTTCAAATGTGACTTTCAATTCCTTATCGACAATTTTAAAACTAAGCTTGCTAGTAGGAAAACTAATTTCCTAAGTATGGTGGGTCGCACCACTCTTATCAATTTCTCCTTTATGCTTTACCCAACCATGTTATGCAATATATTGAACTTTCTCAATATGTTGTCCATCAATTAGAAAGCTTCCAACGTAATTTTCTATGGGGAACTACTACAACTAAGAAGAAAATTCCCTTTTTAATATGGAAAACTGTTACCACCCCAAAACCTTTGGGCAAACTAGAAATTCAACAAATTCACTTAAAAAATATGTCTGTACTCGCAACCTAAACTTGGCGACTACTCAAACAATCCCATTAACTATGGTATGCCATACTCCTTCATAAATATTTCTACCATCGAAGGAATATTAACACAAACAGTTCATTCATTTGGGAAAATTTGACTCTTGGGTGGCACCTCTACCAATAGGGGATACAATGGTCAATTGGTAATGGAATCCTTATCAACTTTTGGACTGACAACTGGATTCCAACCACCAAGCCTCTTTGATATTCCCTAATAGGGTCCTTTCCCCAATATGTCTCTTGCAATATTATCTTAATATATCACAAATGACCATTGGGATTTCGCCTCACTACCTTTTGAATTGTCAATCTCAGTACTCCAACATGCTCATAATGTTCATCTTCCCTCATATACCTCCTCCCCTAACTCCTATGCTAGGGCCCTCAAACCTCATGAGAACTTTACTACCAAATCACTTTACCATCACTTACTCCCTACAACTACTAATCACTCTTTTCAGTGGATTTGGAATTTAAGAATACCTCCGAAATCAGACATTCCCTATGGCTTTGTGGCCACCAACGCTTACCCATTGTGACATACTATCATCGCATTAGCATTCTCAATAATGCCACTTGTGCCCACTGCACACTAATACGGAAACTATTCACCATTTCCTTTTAACATGCTATAGACAGCTAGACTTCCTAAATTTGAAGTTAATCCACTCGAATGCCTAAACTAACTTATCTTATACACTGATATTAAAAACTCCCTTAATACCCCAAACTCCATCCTCATACCCTTTTGTATATGTCATATTTGGCTAACTCGAAATGCCAAAGTCTTTCGCTCAACTCATAAACCGCTCTCTTCCTCACATACCCTAAATTTGGCAATAGAATTTTTCTACCTTGCATGATTCCCGCTCACTCACGCAGCCGCACGCCACTACACCTTAAATGGGACGCCGCCTACCACTACTCTCTTCAAGCTAAATACTGATGGTTCACTAAACTTAGATACTGGAATGGGCGGGATGGGAGGTGTTATAAGAGACTCCCCAGGCAATTGGCTTACAGGTTTTGCGGGGCACCACATCTCTCATGAAAGTGTTGAAACTGAATTACACATTTTTTATCATGTGTTACAATTAGATGTTAATTATGGCTATAAACCTCTAGAAATAAACCTTGATTCCCAAGTAGTCACTACAATTTTACATACCTCACACCCATTATATGCTAACATCATAAATGATTGCAGATTTCTCCTCGCGAGACTAGATGATCTTATTGTACGTTTCACTTACAGGGAGCAAAACTAAGTAGCAGATATACTAACAATGTTTGGATGTAACATGGACAGCACAACTGGCATCACTTTTTTTGCACATCCTCCCTCCTTTATCCAAACAGATTTTGAAGATGACCGCTAAGGAAACCTTTTTCTCAGAAGGGTTCCACCACAAACCCTACAACAATCACTCAGTTTGCAAGGTCTTCTTGGACGATCTTTTTGTTTATCCTGTGACACAGGAACCACTAGTAGTAGTTTTAGTTATCCCGAACCCCCCTTATGTGATGACCCATTAAGTGGTCAACCCCTTAGGTCACTATCTTTGTGTTTAAATGCTCTTTGTACTCATCGTCCTTAATATAATATAAAAAGGTATCTTTTGAACCATAAAAACTATTTAAACTATTATATAAATATTAATTTATATAATTATTTTCTCAAAGAAAAATTCATTAAAGTGCAGTCCATATTTTGACAATCTATAATTTTTAATTTTGACCATCTTAAAGTTACGCGAACTATGAAAATTTTACAGGTTAATTGTTGAAATATGCAACATAAAAGGTTAAAAAGTAATAGAAAATATAAATATGCAGCTCACTATAGTTGGAAAACGAGGTAAAACACTCATAAATCAATCATTTATGTATAACTATTTATATTATTATAAAATCATAAAGCTTTATCTTTTAAAAATAAATTCATATTTGGAAAAGATTATAACTAAAACTTTTTTCTAATGTTTAGAATTCATATTGAGCTAGCTAAATAAAATGTACAGGCATACTTTTTGTGATGACCCAAAGGGTCATCTTGCGATTTAAGACTTTATTCTGCGCTCGTTAGCCTTAAAATCCTTATTTTTACTCATCTCAATTTGTGTGCACAGCCCGAGCGTAAATTCGAAAAGCTTTTATGAGGAAATTTATGAAATAATAATTTTTGGGGTTTAAAAATGATATGTAGTTGACTTTGGTCAACATATTAAGTAAATGGACTCGGACATGTGTTCTCACGGTCCAGAAAAGTCCGTACTTGGCCATCGGTGTATGCCCGAAATCGAATTCCGAGGTCCCTACCTCGAAAAATGAATTATTGATGAAAATTGTAAGACTGAAATTCTAAAGATTTAAAGAATTTGATTAATGTTTGATCTTGTTGGTATTGGGCCCGTATTTTGGTTTCGGAGCTCGGTACATGTTCAATATAATATATAAGTCGTGTCTGTGAAATTTTGTGAGAAACGGAGTTTATTTGATATGATTCGGACGTCCGGTTGAGAAGATAGTAACTTTAAGTATTCTTGAGAAATTCATGAGTTTTGATGCTAAAACCGTAGTTTTAGGTGTTATTTTGGCGATTTGATCGTACGAGCAAGTCTGTATGATGCTTTTAGACTTGCGTGCATATTTAGTTTGGGACCCCGAGGGCTCGGGTGAGTTTTAGATAGGCTACAGAGTGATTTTGGAACTTAGAGATTTGCTAGTGTAGCTGGTGTCTGTAGCAGGCCTCTGATCTCGCAATTGCAAGTGAGGCTTCGCAAATTCAAACCAAGCAAGCATGGCAATTGCGACGATTTTATCGCAATTGCGAAGGAAGCCTGGGCCAGCAGTTCTCGATTTTGCGAGTTTTTCTTCCCAATTGCAATGGGGGTCTGGGGACGGGCATGTTCGCAAATGCGAACTTTTACCCACAATTGCAATGGGCCAGTTGTCTCATATGCAACATATTCTTCGCACTTGCGTAGGCAGCGGAAATGTGAAGGTTCTCGCATATGCGATGACTCCTTCGCATTTGCGAGCTTCGTAATTGCGAAGCTCAGGTCGCAAATGCAACATCCGCATCTAATAACTTTGGACTTTGATTAGATTTTTCATTCATTCTTCATATTTTTGAACACTAAACCTCAAGAGACGATTTTCCAAAGACCAAATCTTCCCCAAGTCATAGGTAAGTGATTCCCAACTATTTTCTTTCAATCTTTTAAATCTTTTAACAAGATTTCAACCTAGAATCTAGGATTTTCATGGTGGAATAAGGGATTTTTGGGTAGAACTTAAGAATTTTGAAATTTGGGGATTTAGACCTCAAATTGAGGTCGGATTCCAAAACCAATTGTATATGCGGGCTCGGGGTAGAATAGGTAAACGGATTTTGGTCCGAACCTCGAGTTTGGACCAAGCGGGTCCGGGGTCGAATTTTTTACCTTTGTTGGAAAAACTTAGGAAAACTATAATTATGCATTAAAGTTGATTCCTTTAGCGATAATTGATTATATTAAACTAATTATGACTAGATAGGAGTCGGTTGGAGGTGATTTATAAAGGGAAAATGGTACTTGAGCAGTGAGTGGCCTGCGAAATCGAGGCAAGTGTTGTGTCTAACTCTGTGTCACACCCCGAGTCTGGGGGAGAGACCGGAACCCAGTTCCCACCTATCCTTGCGTACCACTTGCGACTACGAGACTCTAAACATATAATGTCATACTTTGGATATGGGACACATTAGAAGATAATGTGCGATGCAAAATATAAAATTAAATGAGGACTAACGCTGACTAATGTCAACATAAAACTGGGCCGGCAAGGCTGTCATAATGACTACTACTGACAAGCCAACAAAATATACGTATAGGTTCTACAAGCCCAACATACTGCACTAACCGACAGGATATGTCTACAAGCCTCTACTGATAGATGTACTGTGATCGGAACAGGGCCCCGACCTACCCATAACCTATCTACATATATACAATAGATGTACACAAAACTTCTAGACCCGACAACTCAGAAGGACGGGGAGCTTACCGATAAAGCTGAACTCGGGCAACGCCTACTGAGGAGGTCTACCTGTTTTTCTATCTAAACCTGCACGCATGAAATGCAACGCCCCCAGAAAAGGGACGTCAGTACAAAATAATGTACTGAGTATGTAAGGCAGTATACAAAAAGCTGAAACTGAACTGATAATCTCCACATATGTTTACCTGCGCATACTGACTCAATTCTCTCAATATAATAAGTAAAATAGTTATCTGGTCCTATAAGGCTCGGTATGTATATATAACTGCTCTGCCGTAGTAGGCTCGCTCATATGCGCTCGCCCATACTAGGCTCTGTCTCGGTCAACTGGGCTCGCTCATAGGCGCTCGACCACAGTAGGCTCGATATATAACTTACCATCTGATCAGAGGTTGCCCAATAAGCGCCTGCCCATCGGTTATAGCTCGATGGTAATGAAAATACTATAATACTGTATATATAAATTCTCTACTCTCTTGACTGGGAAAAAAAAAAAGAAATACTCAAATTTATATGAAGTCCCGATAAAGAGAATATTGTAACCTACAAAACTAGGAAAATTTACGTAATTTGCGAGACTAGCAAAATATACGTAAATTCTAGGATATGAATTTTTCTTTATGCCTCGTTATCAAACTCGTGTAATTACGAGATCATTCCAAAATGAAATAAAGGCTTAGCCTTAACATACCTGGAGTAGGAAAAACTCCGTATAATATTCTTGGTGGAGATTGCACTGTACTTTTTTTTTAACCGTAAAATATTATGTTGCTATTATTCCAACAAATTCTCGTTGGAAGCTTTTGTGAATCGATTTTTCTCCTGATCCTAACGTATTTGACCTGAGAAAGAACGTTTTTGAACCATGAAAGAATTGCGTCTGCTCCTAACGTTTTTGAACCATGAAAACCATGATACAATCTTCTAATGATTCAATCCTTTGTCTATGACCTGGACCCAATCCTTTCTTTTAACTTATGCCGGAGTGTGCTACGGCTGATCAAATAACTACTTTCGTTCCATTTCTGCTTTCTTCAAACGTAAGAAATTTCTTTTCCTGGTCTTTTTCCCCCTTGTTGCGTGCATACTTAGCTTATCTGAGTTCTCACGCATGCCAAAATTTTTGTGCAACTCATACGGTCTCGAATATTACTTTTGGTTTTACTCCCCGCTCATTAGCCATGGTAGGTGCCACTTTCTTTTGGAGTGCATACAATTTTGTAGTGAGACTATTGTTACACAACTATTTTCTATTTAGGTCATTGTGCTTTGGTTGATACCTTCTTCCTTGTTTCCTCAGTTAGTCCTTCATTGTAGTACTTAGGGAGGGGATCCTCTGACTCTTGTAAGGCTGCGAGCTTATCACATCATATGCCTGACAAAAATTTTGATGTTCTTCCTCGCCTATAATTATCCGTAATTACTTATCTCCACGCCCTTGTGCTTGTAGGGTTACTTTTGAACTAATATTTCGACTGACTTCCCAGTGGTACTCTCTTTTATTTTTCTAACACTCATACAGTATCTTTATCTACCCCAACTCCTATCCAAATATTTCTCAAGGATCACGATGTCATAACTGCGAGGCTGAATTCCCCATATTGGGGTTCCCTATGTTTATCTTGTACGATCTGCTGACTCATCTGTAACCTCATGTTTAGGCATAACTAGGCTCTTACTGAATCAACTATCAACTACTCATTGGCCCATTCTCTTATCAATGTTCCGCGTAATCTTTCTTGGTTTATTTCCTTTGTCTTAACTTACCTTTCGCACTAGCTCCTTATTTATCATTAACATCCCGGGAAGGAACTCTTACTTCCTTTCCTTGACGTCGTGTTTGCATAATGTTCTAGAATCGTAGCATATCTGTAGGCTTTGAATAATTGAAATCTCATCCCTTTCTCATTTTTATCACATTCTTCTTTTACCATTCCATAATTACTAGAACCGCTTAACTTTGACTTAATGCCACATCACTCCATATTCCCCCTTTAGGGGATTACTAAGAGTTGGAGCTATGACGATCTACATATAGATGTTTTACCTTTTCATCTTTGGCGTCCTTTCACATCATTGATGACCCTTACTTGCCCTGCGGTAATCCTTTTGTACCAAGGATAACAAATTTCCTTACTCGCGAGAGTGATACTTCGTGTAACTAGCACATACAGCCCCTTAAGCTTAACTTTTATCACATTGCTTGTTTTAGGGAGGCGTCTTCCTGAATAATCTTTCTCTGAATTTCTCATCAATCTTCTTCTGTAGTCCATTCTATTATTGCCAGAACGCAATTTGACATTCTCATGATGTCGACCATTATCAACTCACTCAGTCCCTAATTCATGTTTAGATTATCTTGTTCACCAGCCCATTCTGATTTCTGGTACTCTGGGGTCTAACTTTTCCTTCTGGTAGTCACTTTGGAGTCACAAACTTATTTCTCGAAATGAGGATGTGATTGCATGGCCTATACTCTTTTGTTGTCTTAAGGCCCATCACCTCTCGTTTCTTTCTTCATTTGACTATAAATTTTTTAACACTCTACCGTTTCCATCCATGTATCACATCTCACTCATAATGCTTCATTATCCCTCTTCTGATTGTTGAAACCTGTATTTATCTTCTGAATCTCTCTTTGTCTTTCACTATAAAGGTGGATAGGCATTCTTTCCTCAAGGTTCCTTATCAAAAGGCTTACACGTCTTAGTACACACATGATCTACCGAAGACCTTACATTTATTTATCAGAAGCATCATGAAAAATCGAGTCCCTCTAACTCAACTCTTCCGTAGCCACATTCGATCTCTTACCAATTGTCTTTCTGGATGTAGGTATCGTCTTATTACGAATAAAATAAAAGTTAAGAATTTGAATTCTTACAACTGAGCTCTACCACACGATCTAGAGTAAGAAGAAAGAGCGACAGTCCTAAATGCTTTCTAGCCTCCTACTTATAAGTGTGGTGCACAACACACCCTTAAACAAGACTCTACTAGACACAACTTGTAGACTCCCTAGGACGGAACTGCTCCGATATCACTTTTGTCATGCCCCGAGTCTGGGGGAGAGACCGGCACCCAGTGCCCACCTATCCTTGCGTACCACTTGTGACTACGAGACTCTGAACATGTAATGTCATACATTGGCTATGGGCCACATTACAAGATAATGTGTGATGAAAAATATAAAACTAAATGAAGACTAACGCCGACTAATGTCAATATAAAGTTGGGCCGGCAAGGCCATTATAATTACTACAACTGACAAGCCAACAAAATATACGTATAGGGCTTACAAGCCCAACATACTGCACTAACCGACAGGATATGTCTGCAAGCCTCTACTGATAGATGTATTGTGATCGGAACAGGGCCCCGACCTACCCATAACCTATCTACCTATATACACGAGATGTACACAAAACTTCTATACCCGGCAACTCCAAAGGACGGGGAGCTTACCGATAAAGCTGAACTCGGACAACGCCTACTAAGCAGGTCTACCCGTTTGTCTGTCTAAACCTGCACGCATGAATGCAGCGTCCCTTGAAAGGGACGTCGGTACGGAATAATGTACCAAGTATGTAAGGCAATATACAAAAAGATGAAACTGAACTGATAATCTCCACATATGCTTACCAGTGGATACTGACTCAATTCTCTTAATATAATAAGTAAAATAAATGTCTGGTCATATAAGGCTCGGTATATATATATATATATAACTGCTTTGCCATAGTAGGCTCGCTCATAGGTGCTCGGCCATACTAGGATCTGTATCTCGGCCAAC
The DNA here is from genome assembly GCA_005239495.1 of Nicotiana undulata. Classification (NCBI taxonomy): domain Eukaryota; kingdom Viridiplantae; phylum Streptophyta; class Magnoliopsida; order Solanales; family Solanaceae; genus Nicotiana; species Nicotiana undulata. The sequence continues at coordinate 2,716 of ML299730.1, read as the reverse complement.
TGGGCTCGCTCATAGGCCCTCGGCCATAGTAGGCTCGGTATATAAATTACCATCTGATCAGAAGTTGCCCAATAGGGGCTTACCCATCGATTATAGCTCGATGGTAATGAAAATACTGTAATACTGTATATATAAATTCTCTGCTCTCTTGACTGGAAAAAAAAAATACTCAAATGAATATGAAGTCCTTACGAAGAGAATATTGTAACTTACAAAACCAAGAAAATTTATGTAATTTGCGAGACTAGCAAAATATACGTAAATTCCAGGATATGAATTTTTTTTTATGTCTCGTTATCGAACTCGTATAATTACAAGATCATGCTAATGAAAGAAGGCTTAGCCTTAATACATCTGGAGTAGATAAAACTTCGTATAATATTCTTGACAAAGATTGCATTGTACTTTTTTTGAACCGCAAAATTTTACGTTGCTATTATTCCAACAAATTCTCGTTGAAAGCTTTTGTGAATCAAATTTTGCTCCTGCTCCTAACGTATTTGAACTGAGAAAGAACGTTTTTGAACCATGAAAGAATTGCTTCTGCTCCTAACGTTTTTGAACCAAGGAATAACATTTTTGAACTTAAGCAAGAATTGCTTCTGCTCTTAATGTTTTTTTGATATCACAATGACTCATGGATAAGACTTATAATCAAGTCTTATTTTGGTTAAATTTTAACTTAAACTTAGGTAGCCACATGGCATAAATGACTAAGAGTTATTCTTAGTCATTGTGGCTTTGTGCCACGTTACTTTGGGGATTAATTTGTTAAATTTTTATCCACTTATTAGTTAATTGGATAATGTCCTGTTACCCGATAATTAATCAATTACCCGCATAATTTAAAAATTGTCTCAAATTACTTAAAATTCTACTTATTATTTTATATACTTTATATATTATACTACCGTGGTCATATGATACCTTTCATAGTACTATTCATAATTATCGGGTATTATCGCTCAACCCGTATTTCATCCCAAATTGGCCACTTTCAACGAAACTCATTTTCTTTAATTCGTATATTCATGATTGTTATTTATCGCTTGTTATAAATAGCGGAAATATGTTAACCTCAAGATAATCTCACCCCCAGTATGCGTCAATAAACTAAAGACAAAACTTTTAGCGTACGAAAATGCGGAATGTAACATCTCATTTCCGAGCTTATACAAATTTACTTATAGCGTACTTCTATTGTGATGACCCAAACGGTCATCCTAAGTAATTTTAGCTATATCTGTGTTCCAAGGCTCCGAAAGCCTTCGCTGATCTCACCTCGATATACGTGTGCAGCCCAGGCGTGTAGCCGGGAAGTCTTTATATTGAAATTGGATAAAAATAGAATTTATGATAATTAAATAAATAAAGTTGACTTTGGTCAATATTTTTGGTAAACGGACCCGGACCCGTGATGTGACGGCCCCGGAGGGTCAGTAGGTATATATGGGACTTGGGCGTATGCCCGGAATCGAATTCCGAGGTCCCAAGCCCAAGAAATGAATTTTTAAAGGAAATTGTTTTCTGGAAATAATAAAGGAATTTGAAAATGAATTATTAAGTGAAAACCGTGTTACTAGGCCCGTATTAAGGTTCCGGAGCCCGGAACAGGTTTATTATATGTTATTTGTTCTATCTGTGAAATTTGGTGTAAAGAGGACTTGATTTGATGAGTTTCGGATCAAAATGAGAGATTTAGAGTTAGTAAAGTTTTGAGGATGTTCATAAAAACTTGAAATTTGGTTAAGAATGTGATTTTATGCTACCGAGGTCCGAATGCAATTCTGAGGCCGGGAATAGTTCTGCTACGTTATTTATGTCTTGTCTCCAAAATTTGAAGTCGTTCCGAGTTGTGTGGGTTGGTTCGGCGCATCGTTATAGAATTTTAGAATTTCAAGTTCTTAAGTTTTGAATTCAGGGGTTTTGGAGGGTGATTTTTAGTTTTAGCGTTGTGTTGAGTGTTCCGTGGGCTCGAGCAAGTCCGTTTAATGATTTGGGACTTGTTGGTATATTTGGAAGGGGGCTCGGGTGGGCCCAGGTGCCACCCGGACCCCGCACGAGGCCAAAAACCAGCAAAAATCACTGCTGGTGCACAGCAGCTGGTGTGACCGCAGGTGCGGTTGCCCAGTCGCAGGTGCGGGACCGCACCCGCGGTCCAGGCCATCGCAGGTGCGAATCTTACGCAGGAGCGGGACCGCTGGTGCGGCTCCCAACTCCGCAGGTGCGAGCCTAGGGTCCCAGGCCCTTCTTCCGCAGGGGCGATCAATTTCTCGCAGGTGCGAGACCGCACCTGCGGTCCTAAGGTCGCAGGTGCGGAAACCCCTGTTGGCAGCCTTTTTAAATGTCCAAAAATTTTGGGTTTTCTTCATTTTTTATCCATCTTCAACCTCCATTAGAGAGCATCCAAGCATGGGCCACACCTCCCTCGCCCACCCACTGCAAGAGGTAAGTTAAACCCTATAAACTTCTAGTTTTAACATTAATTCCTAGTTAAATTCATATACCAAATCATCTAAAAATCATAGAATTAGGTAGTAATTTTAGGGTTCTTGATGATTTTCCATGTTAGGCCATGAATTCTTGTATAAATTACATAACTTCGATCCTTAGACTCCGGGTAATTGATTTCTTCATGAATTTTCGGAAATCGGAACGTGTGGGCCCGGGGTCGAATTTTAGTATTCTTGGAAGAATAGTATGAAATGTATAATTA